>PVLD010002478.1:0-41846 GCA_004027595.1 Dinomys branickii
AAACTGTCTGACTAAATTTGCATGTCTGTATATGGGTCCATACATCTACAATTTGAAGATATCAATGGATAAAGCAACAACTACTGTTGAGACCATATCACCTTGTCTATAGATTAGTTGTGATTGTACTATTTTCTATGATAATGGGTGTCTGTTTGTCAATATGTTTTTGTACTTTTATGTTTCTAAAATAAAAAAATAAAAAAATAAAAAAAAAATAAAAAAAAAAAGAAACTACACAGAAAAAAAAAAAATTCTATCTATATGATTACTAAACAGAAGATACTAACCAAGAAATACTTGCTTTATATGACATATTTCAAATTAAATGACTTTTAAAATAAAATATATTCATTTATGCACCAAAAAAAACCTCATGACTTCATTAGTTTTTGAAATGTCTTCTCTAATGTTAAGTTGGGCTATGTATCTTTGGCCCATCAAAGGGCATTTTAGCAAGATTTTATTATTCAGTTCAAGAAGGACCAAAAAGTGAAAAAAAGATACCCAATGGTGAGAGCCCCAGATTCATCCCCCTGCCCATAGCTTCAAATTGGTGTGTAGCTTTGAACTTGGACCATCTCTACACTTTGAGGTGTGGGCAGCCAGATTACTGTGGAGCATTGGAGGTATCTGAAGATTCCACTTATGAAGACAAATGTCTCAAGGTGGTTCACGACTATATTATTAACAATGCACTTCCCATCTATTTAAAACCATCTGAAGACCACTAAGAATTTAACAAGACTGCCAATCGACATTACTGCTTATCCCTCCACCATCCAGCCCACTGCCTTGTGGGAAAATCCAAAATGGCAGCCATCTTTTAAACCTGTCTTGGATAAAATCAGGTGGTCACCAATACCATTCCATGAGGCCACCTACCACTGTGGGGTGCAATTAAAATTAATTCGGCTTTGATCCACATTAGTTTGAGGAGAACAAATAGGTGCCAAACATCTACTGCACAAAAGATTTGAGTGGGAGCTGGGGATATAGCTCAGTGGAATAAGCGCCTGCCTAGCAAGTGCAGTGTCCTGAGTTCAATCCCCAGTACTGCCAAAAAAAAAAAAAGATTTGAGTAGACGGGGGCTAATGGGTAGGGGAAAGGGGTGACCCTTAAAAGAATAAACAAAATATGTCTTTTATTCTCAAGGAGTTTACATCCTTGGAAGAGAGAAAAGATGTTTACACACTTGGTGTGCTTTTCTTCAGAGACTTGTTCCACCCATTTCTCTTCCAGAAAAGACTTGCATTTCATAAATAATAGGAAGAAAATTCAGAAGGGAATATTAGCGATTTGAGCAGGTAATAAGAACCACAGCACATAAAGCCAGATTTCTTTCTGAGGATGATCTGAGATGAGGCAGGGACCACACGGCTGAAATTGTTCAAAGCAAAAGTTGTTGTTAAAATATAAATAAAAAAGGAGTCCCTTGTGAACAGACCCTTCTGCTTTCTAGCTGAAGTGTTCTCCAGCGAGTTACTGGCACTTCTGTTTCCTTACTGGTAAAACGAGGATAAGACCACCTATTTCAATTGGGCTCGTGAGCATTAAATGGAAACACACACACACACACACACACACACACACACACACACACACACACACACACACCCCTAGCATAGTTTATGGCCCAGTGAAATGCTAGTTTCCTTCCTCCCTCCACAATTCCCTTTTCCTTCTCAAAAAATAAAAACAAGAGAGTACCCATCCCATCAGGGTCGTCGTCAACAAGATCCTCAGAACTAAATCTCCTTCCACTAATTCGCAGTCCACCCCATAAAGTGTGCGCTCAGCACTGAGGAGGGTCTCAGCAAAGACCACAGCTGGTGTCACCATGAGCCCAGCCAGCGATCACACAGAGTAGGACCAAGCGCCAACCAGGGCATAAACTGGTGTGGGCAGCACAGAAAGGGGAAACGAGCCCTGTGGCGAGGGAGGAACGGGTCAGAGGGAGCCAGGGAGGCATCTGAGCGGACCCCTGTGGTGGGAGGACCCCCTCATCTTACCCATCCCTTCCTACAGGATTCAATACTTGCTCTTGTATAATTCGTGAAAATTATGCAAAAGAACACAAGAAAAAGTAAGTTCTAGCCCTTCCAACCCATCTGATCTGAAACAGAAGACGAAGACGCAGTAGAGATGTCAACGCTCCCGCGTGCCCCAATTCTTTTCTGAAGCGATGGTCTGCTGATGAATTACGCACCCTGGGGCTGGACGGGCCCTCCATTCGGACGCTCCAGTCCGCGGCCGTCCGCGTCTCCAGTGCAGTGGGAAGCCAGTGACAGTGTGCTTTCCAGTCCTGTGTGCGATCTCCGGTGTCGGCTGTGTCCCTCCTCCAGAACACGGCCGGAGCTCGCAAGCCCCAAGTTGAGGGGCTCATTTCCCTCCTTCCCCCTGACTCGCGTTAAGTACATAAATTATCTCTCAAGAAAGAAGACACGGTTCCTGGATTTGTATTTTGTCGAGCGTGAAACCTGAAGTCCAGAGCTTTACCGTGTATTGTTACAACCGGCCGCAGGGCACTAAAGTACCTCTCAAAGACTGTAATTCTCTAAGCTATTTCTTAGTACCGTAGGCAGCACGGGTTGTGTCTTACGCACCGGTAACCGAAAAGCAGGTTCCTATCTCACATAAACGTATCTGCTCTCTGAAAGGTAAATGTATCTCCACGTGCAATCCGAGGTTCTAACCGGCTGCCCACTGCCCTGTCCCTTAGGAGAGGGAGAGGGCCGGGATGGAACGGAGTCTGAGGGTTTTGATGGACGGGGCTTGGAGAGGGCCCTGAGCCGGTGTTCAAACGCCCTCTCGTGGTCATCAGCCAAACCGTCTTCATCGTATTTTCTGCAAACAGAATCCAGACCTTTGGGGGGCGCAGTTAGGGTCTGTGTTATTTGCATTGAGTGTAAAACACACTGATGGTAGGAGGACGTGGCACCGCTTATGTAAACAAAACTTTGCTGTTAACACCAGCTCAGAGGGAATATTTTTACACTGCTCTGTCCTCCGCCCCTGGGCACAAGAGCTGCTTGCTGAGTGACTGAATGGATCCAGTTGGTAAAGAAGGGGATCCGTGCACACGCTTAAACGCAACCAGTCTGAGGGTGCGGGGATCGTTTGTTCTTCCCGCAGGATAGGTGATTCGTGTTCTCCAGAAGTCACCTCCGGGAAGAATCGCCCCCTTCTATAATAGTACAATGAGGAAATATCAAACTGGTGGAGGTAGTGGTCATTTTTAAAAGGCTTTATGGGTAAGAGAGAGAATCTGGGCTGATAGATCAGAAGAAAAAACAAAGGAAGGACATCAAAAAGGCAATAGAATCAAGAGAATAAATGAAACAATGGGGCACACGGCTGTCGTTGCATTCAAGCATCCCACCAGACGCTAGTGCCCAAGGACACTAGGAGAAGTCACGCTGTGAGGAAAGACAGTTGAGTGACTGTCTGTCCCCACCCCCAGCCTGATGCAAATTGACATGAGGATTCTGCCCTCACCTTAAAGCATCTCTTTGTTCTTCTTTGCAACAAAACTCCCAGAGATATCGATCTAGACTGTTCTAAGTCAGCTTCTTCCGCTCTCTACTTTCAGTCAAATTTATTGAAGTGCAAGTTGCCACACAATGAAACATCCACGCTGCAAGTGTGCACATGGGTGAGTTTGGACAAACATGCTCACCGCCCCTGTCAAAGTCAGAACGTTTCCCACAGACTGGAAGGCTTCCTCAGGCCCCATGTCCATTCATGCACACCAACCATGACCCAAGCAACCACTGCGCAAATTTCT
Organism: Dinomys branickii; assembly: GCA_004027595.1. Lineage (NCBI taxonomy): Eukaryota > Metazoa > Chordata > Mammalia > Rodentia > Dinomyidae > Dinomys > Dinomys branickii. The sequence continues at coordinate 3,789 of PVLD010002478.1, forward strand.
GTTCCTATAAAACCATAGCTGTGTTAGCCCTGCTCTGCAGCCTTGTACAAATGGAACTGCGGGTCCTGTCAATTCTGTCCATTCTCTCTGCAAGGGATCCTGAGACTCATCCTGTGTGCATCTGCGGGTGTGTGTTTCACTGCTGGGTGGTACTACCTTTATGGATTCTACTCTCATTGGATTATTCATTCACTTTTTGATGGATGGGCCATTTCCACTTTGGAGATATTATGTATAAACCTTTTATGGTGTTTGCATACATAGGAATCTTGTGAGCATATTTTTTCACTTCTTTCGAGTAACTATCTCAAATGAGATTAGTGAGCTGTATAATAAGTGTATCTGTAACTTTATTTAAGAATGTATTTTGTATTTCCCCCAACAAAACAGGAGAACTTCTGTTGCCCCATATAGCCACCAACATTTGATATTGTCTGGGGTGTTTTGGGGGGCTAGTGGTAACCCTACTGGGTATGTGGGTTGTAGTTTTTATCCATGTATCATATCTATGTACTATCTCCCCATCCATCTACTTACCCATCCTGCCACTTATCTATTCTCTACCCAGGCTCCCACCCACTCACTGACCTAACATCCATCCATCCGTCCGTCCATGTGTCCATCCGTCCATCCATCCATCTGTCCACTCAGCCACTCACCCCCTACTGGTCTATCTATCTATCTATTTTTCTACTTAATTATCACTATCATTTCACTCCCAGATTTTTATAATTGTCTTGTGGAACCACAACTTCCTTATGAAGGAGTCGAACCCAAGGTGTTGTGTTTGTTGAACATCTGGGTCTAAACATTTATACTCAGTTTTGGGAAGAGTCACATTGGTTTTCATTTTTATTTTACTCTTGACTCGTGATGCTGGGCAACATTTCATGTCCTCATGGGGTGCTGGTGAATCCTTTATAAAGTGCTCAAGGCTTTATCCCTTTTCTTTGTACTGGGCATTTGCATACTCACCCAGTAGGGGGTGAGTGCTGAGTGGACAGATGGATGGACGGATGGATGGACGGATGGACAGATGGATGGATGGATGGATGGACGGATGGATGGATGGATGTTAGGTCAGTGAGTGGGTGGGAGGCTGAGTAGAGAATAGATAAGTGGCAGGATGGGTAAGTAGATGGATGGGGAGATAGTACATAGATATGATACATGGATAAAAACTACAACCCAAGCCATTTATGAGCCAAATCCTGACTCTGCATCCTCACATTCCAAGTGCTCCCCGATCTGTCTTCTGCTCAGCCTGGGGTGTCTCCTCCCAGTTCCTTCCAAAGCGCAGCCCAAGGGCCAGAGAGGCCAGCCACCTCATTCCCCGAGAGAGAATGGGCTTATGTTCTCCTCCTTCACCTGCCTCCGCTCCGCCAGTCTAAGAGCTGAACCACGGTGTCAGTTATTCTCCATATCAAGACATCTTAGAACCAGGGGTAACGTTTTATATTCAATTCTCATGCCCTTACAGTACTACGCCCTGCTCGTTCCATAAGTTACGTTTTCCAAACAACAGCCTCAGCACCTTGAGCCACTTGGGCCGTCTTCTTATCATATCATCAGCTTCCTTCCAGTCCCAGTTCACAGCGGGCTGGACAGCAAGATCTCACAAAAGTCCCCGCATTGCCTGAGGAGGTACTGGGAGCCTGTGTCTGCCGACCAGGAGACAGGGTAGAGAAGCAACTTAAGCCAAAGTCTCCCTCTTCCTGCAAGGAGCCGGCCTCCCTCAGCAGTTGAGCTGCCCTGTTAAAATCACTCGCCTATGCCTTGGGGCCCACGGGGCAAGTGCGCTGGTAGACAGATGTCACCTTCTCCGCACAGCATAGGGTAGATGCCCCCAGCTGAGGCCACAAGCTGCTCACCTTCCTGGGTTTAAGTAACTGTACACTCCTGCGAGGGGCACAGCTTCAGGGAGACCCTTGAATCCAGACCAGATGCCACAAGCGCCCTGCAGGAGGCATGTGAGAACCAGAGCGGCCACCCGCTCAACACACACCAGTCCTGAGCTCGGCAGGTGCAGTGTCAGCGCCACACACCTGCACCGGGCTGAGACAGCATCCTGAGTCCTGGCCTTATTCCTACCAACGGCCTCACCCAGGCTTTCACGTCACTCACCCACGGACTTGCCAGGAGGCAAATACCCACCCCTAGAAACATGCGGGGGCAAATCCCAGTTACAGAGGCAAAGGACTCCTCCAAGAAAGGCCCCAATCAAAATGGTCCGGTCTACACTGTCTCTGACCTTTCCACTCAAGCTTCTCTATTCTTTTCATCCAATTCGTACAAGATGGAGCCATCACTGATTTTAAAAAATGAGCAATATTATGTGTTAGTGTTTTCAAAAGCAACTCCCCCTAATTTTTCATTCTTCTTCCCTGTTTTCCTCTTTCTGCCCTTCTTCTGCACATGTTTACTCCTGAAAAGTCATTTTACAAGTCATCAAAATGCATTTTGCCTTGAGCTCTCTAGGGAAAATGTGGCATAAAATAGAATTCACTGCTTCTCATTATATAAATTGGTACCTGAAGTACTCACCATGTGTGGCGATTACAGTTGGTGGCTACTAACGTGATTTTAAATATAAAATTATATTAAAACCGTGCTTTATTCTCAGGCTAGACTTCTACAAAGGGCGTTCGAAATATAATTACTAGATATTGGTTTGGTCACGGTTTTTAATGCTTGATAAGCATCTGTGAATTTTTATTTGTAAGTAAATGCACAGATCTCAAAGTACTAAATTTTTGTAACTAGGTCCTTTGAAACAATTGCATAGTGTAGGGCCATTTATACTATAAATGCCTTTGGAGTTTATGCCATTAATGAAATGCTAGTCGGCTGTAAAATGAAAATATCTCTGCTGATTCAATGATGTGTATTTTAAAATAATGCAGATTCACTGACACAAAATCAGGTTTCTCATTTTTAAAAAATCTAACCCTTGAAATACGATTTGGTGTGTTTCCAGTAGGTGGCGCACTAGACTAGAGAACATGCTCAACTCGTGAAGGCCAATCCTTTCTATTTCGAGAAATTTTTTATACAAAATACATATCACCTAATGGGCTCACTAAATCTTTTAATTGCAACAGTATGGCAGGATTCCAACTGCACTTGACCGTAAGAGGCAGAAATATTTGACTGATTACATTAACATAATAACAGTGGCATGCTGACAATGGTAATGAGTAGTTAGGACCCCTTGCATTTTACAATTGCTTATCAACCCATATGCAAAGGTTCCGGGCACCTCTGAAAGGGAAAATCATGCACCTGTACGTCAATGAGAAGTCTGTCTCCTAAATCCTTTATTTTGAGACCCCGATGACTTTTTGGGAAAGAGCAATCAACCCCAGTGAGCTCGCTATTGTTACAGTGTCTCAGAATTACAAGCAGGACGATCGCGCCTTCAGGGGGCTCTCTCCCTCCGCCTCCGCCTCCCGTCCACCTCCGACGGGCCGCAGTGCGCGTGTCCTCATATGACACCCAAGTAGGTGCCGCCCTAGAGCTGGATCTTGGAAGAAGATCCGCTCAAAGCCACAAGGGCCTGGAAAAACACTACTCCGGAGATCCACAGGCGCAAATCATTCTCAGAGAAGCTACTATCTGATCCAACCTCTTGTGTTACAAGCCTGAAGTTCAGGGTGACTGTGTGACTTGTTAATGTCACATCTGTGCAGCGGCACAGACAAGATTTTCCTGACACTGCCCTCCTCCTGTGTGTAGGAAATGTGGGAGCTACTGTAGCTTGCAAAAGTCCGCTAGCAAAGAGAAGATAGGAAGTCCTGCCTGCGTAGACCTCACTATCTACTAAAAGGGTCATGTGTCCCAAAACAGGGCTTTGGGGAGGAGACCGAGTCAGGAGAGCCCCACCTTGAGCAGTTCTCTTATAAGATCATAGTTTGGTGTCATGTTCGGAACTGGGGAAGCAGGGCCTGGTTCAAGAGAACCAGTGAGTCACGCGATATCACAGGGACTAGATCCGGTCCATGGCACCATCCGCTCCTCTCCTTGCCTCTGCTCTGCTTCCCAGCTGCCTTAGGGACGAGGAAAGGCTGCAGGAAATCTCAGGCCTTTGTCTAGAGCCCGGGAAGTCTGTCCCCATCAGAGGGGCAGGGCTACTGCCTTAATCCCAGAAGAGGGCACCCAGCCCCTCCGGCAGTCCAAGTGTCCACACTGTCTAGGAATTTTTCTCTGTTTCATCCCCAAAACATAAACAGCCAGATAAAAATCACTTTGAACTCTGCCAATGCACACTGCGGCTTAAAAGGAGAAATTAATGGAAATTGCAAAATAATACCTGAGCAGACATTAAAGCTTTAAGCCCAGTATGTAGGACAGGAGCATCAGTATGTTTTTAATGGCTTGATGGTAAGTGTTGAGCAAATGAGTGTCCCCTTAAGGTTGTCCTGGGGCACATGGAGTCAAAGTCTTTAATTTTAATGAGGCTCTATTACACCATGTCGTATTGCCTCTTAACTGCCAGTGAAATGACCACCAGCTAAATGTACAGCAAAATAGCTCACTCAGACCCCAAAGAAATTACCTTGAAATTATTACACTTAACCGTGGCAAATGTATCCAGGTTCATCTGGGAAAAGAAGACACCTGGCAGTATGAGTGAAATGACGGAACTCGTCATTTCCTTGGGCTTTTCAGGCTGAGCTTTCTTGCCTTTTCTGATTTTGCATTTCGAGTATAAATACTTAAAAAGCAGGCGATGCCTGCCCTTCCTAACTGCCACGAGCAGGCTAGCTCCCTTGAAGAGACACTGCCAGTCCACTACTGACCACCCTGTCCCTGTAGTCAGGTATTGCTGGCTAAGACCAACCCCGTGCTTTGTGACTTTGAGTTTTTACAAATAATACCAAAAGGAGTAGAGAAAATACCTATTTAATGTGTATTAAACAAAATAATGTTTGAAAATCCCCATACAGAGCCTGGTAAACAAGAGTTGTTCAGTAGGTGCTCCCTCTTTCCTCATGTTACCAGGGGCCCTTCAGAGAAAGTGACAGCGGCAGCTGCCTGCTCAGGGTGTGTGAGACCTGTGCTCAGAAAGGAGGCAGAACCCACACAGGGGCAAAACACAGGGTGCAGATATAAGAAGTAACTGTGCTAAAGGCTCCCTTTCAGGTACGGGGATGCCCTATGCAGTTTCCTACCAGCAAGCAGGGCTGGGGGCTCGGACCCCAGGGTGGACAAACTTGGAGGGTGTGAGCTGTCGGGGAAACAAAACTTTAAGCTGATAAAGGCAGACTAAAGGAAAACAACATAGGGGTTTTACACCTTAAAGGGGGGGATCAAAATGTATGTCTAATGTTTAAAAGTTAAAGATCTGTTACAGTGGAAAACACACTGCCGCTAATCCCCCTCATTCCTGCCACTTTCCGAAGCAGCTCTGGAAGTCCTCCTTCATGACGTCTTTTTGAGATGTGATCAAAACTACGGTCAAAAAAAAAAAAAAAATACGGTCAGTGCGGCTGCAAGTACCCCCCAACAGAAAGGCAGGGTTACGAAAGCAGGACGCTGTGTCCAAATCCACTCCACCCACCTGGTCTGGCACCAGGTGACTCCTACCTCTTCCCCAAAGTCAGGACTGTGAAAGGGAAGGATCGGGACTCCATTCAGGACACTGAGACAGCTACAATAGCACAACGAAAGACCCTCACATAAGAAGACTGCAGAACTGCTTCGGAAAGAGGCGAGAACGCTGAGATCAGTGTGTTCAAAGTGAGGGGGAGGATTTTGAGAGGGATTCGTGGCGGTGTGTCTTTTACTGTAATAATCTTTTTTTTTTAATCTAAACATTCGCCATATTTTCCCTAGCAAGAAGGTGGAACTTCCAAAAGCAGTTAGGCCTCAGTGTTTAGAACAGGTTGCACACAGTGGAGCAATTGCGAGAAAGTGGCTAAGATGTAGAGGCTGGGGCCCTAAAAGCAGCTGAAAGGGATTACAAAGAGGCTTGTTACTTAGCCTTTTCCCAGCGTTGCCTCGAACCTGGCCTTGCCAATGAAAGAATAAACATTGAAAAAGTATTATTCATTATCACCAGGAAATTTTCCCTGAAAATCTGTATTATTACCTTTCTATACTGAGTGTTTCTTCTTTAACCATTTTCAAGTTTTTTAACAAAATAAGTTAAATTATAAGAAGTATTTGTGGAGATCCTCACCGTGAGGCGCTGTAGGGTAGGCGGTCGGCAGGGACTTTTGACAATTAGGCAGATAAAACTGCAGTTACCCATGTGTGCCATCAGATGGCGCCAAAGCAGCCAGCGAATATTTCCAGACAAAGCCTTTGACCAAAGGAATTTTATCAGATTTTTTTTAAATATTTAAGATTCTATGGCTGGAATAAGTGTCTTGTTAATCATGCACTTGGCATTATAGAACATTTTTCAAAATGATAGTTGTTTTATTTTTTTCTGAACTTTCGCTGCAGTCTTACACCTGCCCAAAAACTAACAGTACCAGTTCTGTAGGTCAAAACTCTCAAAAATCCCAGAGATGGGATGACTCAGACACCTCACCCTGCCTGTACAAAGATCTCAGAGTTTCTCCTAAGCGGCTTCCCAAGTCACCTGTACATATTCATTAAGCACAAATGGTCACTCTCCAAAGATGCTGGTTCTCAGGGTGGTGGGAGACCCGCTCATTCCCGCACTTTCCCCTGGACGCGTTCGCCTGCCGCCCAGGGCACAGCTGGTCCTCTACCTTTGCCAGGGAGGGGTTTCGCCCCCCCAGTCCCAGTCACCAGGCCTGGAGCACAGCAGTTTTGTGTTCCCATGGGAACAGAAAAGAGGAGAGTAAAGCCAGTTTTATGATCCCCACCTTTCCTTCTGCCACCCTCAGCGGGTGTGGCACTCACTGCAGAAAGACGGGACCCATGGGACCAGCAGAGAGGTTTGACACAAGTGGACACGGAAAAATCCAGAAAGCTCCAGACAAGCATAACTAGGTTGTTGTTAAAAGCTCAAAATACACAGCAAGCTAAAAGCAAGAAAACTGTATTGAATTGCACCAGTGGTGTGTGTGTGTGCACCCGAAAATCGATATTGCCCTGTACACATGCAAAAGTGAAGGAAATAACTCAGAGAAAGGGTCCTTAGGAAAACTCAGTGCTGTAGTTATAGGTGCAGCTCTGAGGTCAGTAACAGAGATGGATCAAGCAGATTTCATTCCATTAAAATAAGCAAAGATATTAATCCCACAGGCAGATAGATTATCCATTTAAAATGTCCGCCACTGGAGATAAGCTCAGAAAGGGTCTTCCTTTACCAAGCTCAAACTCTTTTCATATAGCCTCCCTCTCCACCTACAAGAACGAGATGGGCTTCCATTTTCTCAGGCTGGGTTTCACAGTCTGTGCTGATGAACTAAGTGACGGGGAAACCAGGGTTCAAAGAGTGACGTCATCCACCAGGGAAGATTTGATTCCAGTACAGGCTAGCGACCTCCTAACGATGTCCCTGGTTTTCTCCCTGCAGCTCGACCATTATCCTTCCATGAGTTACCACCTGCCGAGTTCATCGGACACACTCTTCAATTCTCCCAAGTCACTCTTTCTCGGAAAAGTTATAGGTAAGAATTCGGCTCGTTAGATATACGTGTGTGAGGAATACATCTGGTGTGAGAATTACATTACCTGATGGGAATTTGCTTTTTAACACTACTAGGAAAATTCATCTCACTAGGGTCAGGCTGGACATGTTCTCTACCAAGAGAAATTGCACTGTGTTTCTGAGCGGTGCCCAAGAGAAGCAGTTATCAAATCATCTTTGGGGCAGTGGCTTGCGTGTTGCTTTCTAAAGCTACCAATCCACCTCTGAACACACTGTGATTGGGTCTGGGGGCTTCTGAGTCTGGGGCGGAAATGGAATAAGCACCATTTGGCATGTAGCTTAACCAGGACACAAGGATGTCTCTGGCTCTTGTACATAACTGCGCTCCGTGGTTTATTAGAGACCTAGAACTAGGAGCAGGACTTAACTTTTTCTTTATGTAAATGTGTCAGTGTGACTCTTTTCCTCTCACCCATAAGAACACTACTTGATATTACTTGCAAATTACTCGCAAATGTAACAGGAATTAGAATATACTTTCCCTGTCAGTGATTGAACTTAGGAGTTGCCTCAGTCCTTCTCTTCCATACAGGTGGCTAGTGCTCTCCAGATGTGAGCAGTTAAGAAATCTTAAACATTTCATGTGAGCCAATGACGTTTCTCTTTAATATGAAAATAGGCATTGTGGTGCTCACTGCAGCAGCACATATACTAAAGTTGGATGATACAGAGAGGATTAGCATAGCCCTTGCACAAGGGTGACAGGCAAATTTATGAAACGTTCCATATTTTTTAAAACCCAAATCATACAATAGATATTATGAAAGGGAAAGAAATTGCTCAAAGAAAGCAACCACTGGGATGAGGAAAAATAAAGAAAGAAAGAAGGAAGGGAAAAATATACAGATGGAAGGATAACTGCTGATGTCTAGTGGTTTATTGAAAGGAACAGGTAGTGCCTGTTTTTTTTTCTGTTGGACCAATTTCACATGTTTATATTTGGTAATCTGAACAACTAACTTGAAGACAACAATATGCAATGTAACACCCACTGGTGAATTTATACTGCCTTGTCTAGTGAAATTCTGTATTGTTGCTAATGTTTTTTGTTGTTGTTTTTATTTTTTTATTCTCTTTCATGGTGTGATCAACCTTACGTTCTTACATCTGGTAATCTAAACAACTTCGTTGAGGACAACAATATATAGTAGAACAGCCGCTATTAATTCCTATCATTTTGTTCTGAAACCTTGTATCATTTTTATTGTTTTTGCTTTGTTTTGTTTTAGTCCACGTTGTTGGTATTTGGCTATTGCTCTTTTTTATTATTATTCTCTTTAAAATAAAAAAAAATGGGTATTGAGACCCCAAAATGGAAATTAAGTTGGTGGTGATGGGTGGGCGGGGGAGAAGCCGTTCTTCATATCCAGTGGGTAGTGGTGACGTTACCCATCCAAACCCATTTTCCCAACGCCCAGTTTGCCGATCCCTGAAGCCATGAATTTTGCAAGAGATTTTAATACAGTAATTTTAAGTTTTCCGGAGGCGAAGAAACCAAGCGGCACTCGGAGAAGTGGAGGGAACAGAGTTTATTACACCCACGGCTCAGAGGAGCTGCGCCCTCCAAGCCCCGAGCTAGTACAGGAATGTGGCAGGGGTCGTTGGTGAGGAAGTGGAGCGCTACCACTGTGGGACCCTACTGGAAACAGTAACAGGTCGGGCACAGCGTGTACACCGGTACAGGCCTGTTTACAGAGGCGGAAGGGACACTGCAGGCTGTTGACAAAGCTGGGTTTTGAAACATTTTGAAAACAAAAGTTCTCCCACAATTTTATTCTCAAGACAGCTAAACATGAGAAGTCCGTCCCACCCCACCTCGTGACTCAAAACCACCTCCCCAAGGATAGGATATAGGGATGCTCAGGCGTTAAAATATCAGGGTGGTCAGAGATGACAGGAATTAAAGAAGACATGGTTGTTTTGCGCATGCGTGATCCATCTTCCTGGCTCTTCAAAAGATGCGTGCTCAGAACAGGGCGGTGCCTGAGCGCTTGTGGGTGGAGATTTGAGTTCTGGAATCTAAAGGTAGCTTATGCAACAAAGCGCCTGCTGCTTTCACACAGTTTGAAACAAGCCAAGGTGATATATGTCACCTTTGGTTTGTGGTTTGGTTCGGTTCGGTTTGGTTCGGTTCCGTTCGGTTCGGTTTGATCAGGGATGTGGCGATAAGGGATAGAAAGGATGCAGGTTTAGAAATCAGGCAGAGGTGGTGAAACATGAATTGAGGGCTGCTTCCGTTGGCGCAGTGGGCCTGTTGCTTTAATGCTTTGTTACTTTCCCTTCTCAGAGCCTGGATTTTCTCAAAGCGGAATGAAGAGCATGGATGCTCCTTTGTATGTCGTTAGCTCCCTGGGGTTGAGATTGTTTGCCTATTTTAAACTTTATTTTTCAATCTGTTTGCAGCAGCAAGATAAGTGCCTGGCATATGAAAAAATGTTCAGAACAGATTTGTGGAGTAAATGAACTATTCTTCTACCATTAAGATGATCGCATCTTAATACAAAGCCTGAAACATAAATAATGAAATTAATTGCCATTGTTTGATGCTGCTGACAGTCAGCCATGATGTTATATGCCGTGTGTGTAGGACTGTCTACCCTCCTCCCAACTCTACCCTGAAACATTGCTACCCTTCTTATGCTTTAGATCTAGAAGACCTCCCAAAGTCTCCAGTGTTGATGGGCTTTAGGAAAGTGCTTGGTTCATGAAGGTTCGAATTTCATCAAGTGGAGGAGACCACCTCAGTTCGCTAGCTAACTGGGCTTTTAGGAGGTGGAACCTAATTAGATGAAGCAGATCACCGTGGTTTTGAAGTGTTTATTTTGCCTCTGGCTCCTTCCTCTCTGGAGCATTCTGTCTCTGCTTCTGGCTGCCTTGAAGTGACCAGCTTGGCTCCATCATACCCTTCCACCATGATGTTCTGCCCCACCTCAGGTCCACAGCAACAGAAAGAGCTGACCATGGACTGGAGCCTTTGCAACTGTGAGCCAGAATTATTTCTCTCACCTTTACATTGGAGGAAATTCTCAAGTGTTTGGTCACCGTGATGCAGGACTAACACAGCCCTTGTGGAATCATGAAGGACACCCAGCCTGGAGCTGTTAGGTTTCTTTGCTTCAAGCAGTCTTACTGGGTTTTTTTTTTTTGGGGGGGGGGTGTTTTTTTGTTTTTTTTTTAAATAAAAGCACAAAAACATATTAACAAACAGACACAAATTATCATAAGAAATAGTACAATCAAAACTGATTTACAGACAAGGTGACATGGACTCAACAATGGTTGTTGCTTTACCTATTGATATCTTTGAAGTGTATATACATGAACCACAGATACAGACATGCAAAATTGGTCAAACAATCATCTCAACAACAGAAAAACACAAAAAACAGAAAACAAAAGACAAAAAATAAAATAAAAACCAACAATAGTTGTTGCTTTGCATATTGATATCTTCGAAGTGTGTGCTCAGGATAACACATACAGACATACAAGATTGATCGAATAACCCGTCATCAGTTATTCCTTAGCATTAAGTGATATAATACAATAGTAGAACCATGTTAGCCCTCCTGCATGTCTCACTGTTAACAGTGATACTATTGACATTTTGGGTCAGAAAATCCTGCTCTGGGGCTGCCCTATGCACTGAAGGATCCTCAGTCTTCACTCACAGACACAAGCAAATCTCCAGCTTGTGACAACCAAAAGAAGCTCCAGACATTGCTCAGAGTCCCTCCACAAGGGCAAAATCAAAATCACCCCCATTGGAGAATCATTGGCTTAAAGTGCCCGACTAGTCCACTTGAAGCTGGTGTTTGACAAGTGTGACCTGTGACATGTGACATGGTGAGCTCAGCTTTGCCCAATAACACTTGTGTCTTCCACAGTGACAAAGAATCAAGAAAGACATCAGTGCACATGCTGAGAATAAAATTCTGCTCAGCCAACCCAAGGAACTACAGGCAGAGCCAAGGAAGGAACTTTGGGTGCTTCGGGAGGCCAGTCACCGGCCACCCCTTCAAATAAATAATCCTTAAATGTTTGATCATGTAGTAGGGACAGGCTCAGCCAGGAGTGTTTTAAAATTTTTCTTTGAAAGTAACATGTACTTCAGTGCAAGACAAGCCTGTTTGCATTCCCTAGCTATGTAAATATTCATCTAACAAGATGACTTGAACTTGCAGCAGAGCTCTCGAACTCTAGCAAGGTTTCCACAGTCCCTAGAGACTGATCCCTTCCAGTTGTTGCTTTGCTAGGTCAGCTGCTAACTGGAAACTGATTTAATAAAGGACAGTGCAGGAGATGGATCTAAATAAATAATGTGGCTTCACACTGAGCTCTTTGATGAGCACCGCTTGGGAAAGGACACACAGGAAGTTCCGAGAGAGAAAAAAGGGAGCTACTCAGGGACAAGTGTGAGCTTTATAAAGGAAGTGGAGGAAATACAGTTTAGATGTAAAAGTGACGTCACTGTTGATTGCCACAAAAGTTTAGCATGATCCTCACGCATCCCTAAGCCCTTGCAGCAGGAAGGCAAGGTCACCAGCCATCAGGAAAGGCTCATAGAGTAAAAGTCATGGCCATTCTTATCACTTGCTGCCTGTGCAGCCTCCCAGACTTTACACATCTTGTTTTTAGCAGCAGATTCTATAATCTCCCCCCAAAAATCTGTGGATCAAGGAAGATAAATATAAATCAAAGCCTGAAGGAGGCCCTCTGTCATTTATCTTTTCCAACATTTCTGTCAGTTTTGTGGGTAAAGACACAAGTTTAGTAAGTTTGCAAATGACAGTCAGTTGAGAGGGAGGGAGGGTCTAGTATACTGGGAGAGAGAAGACACTTCACACATCACTTGACGGGCTAGAACTGTAGGATAAAAATAATGAGATGAAATACTATAGAGAGAAACTTACTTCGCACTTAAGTAAAATCATGCAGTTCAGCGGAAGACGGGAAATTCTTCGTGTCCACAGAACAATCTCAGGAGTTGGTTCCATGGGGAGTTTGATACATGCCAGTGTTGCTGTTACCGTGTGGGGCAGGGTCCCAGATTGATTGCTAGGTTCTTGTGCACAGTGAATGAAGAATTGGATGTGGAGCATGACAGTAAGGAAACAAGGGTGGCAGCACACAAGGAGTGTGCTTCCCCTGGTGGAAGGAGAATGGTACCAGGGCTGAGGGCTTAGGGAAGGGCACTCCCAATGGGTCATTTAGAGTGGAATTGAAAACGTGATTGACAGGGTGCTGAGTCACGTCAGCTGTGTCTGTTGCACGTGCCCTTCTCATAGCTCATGCTCTTATAATTGGTTGCATGAAAACCTTCAGTGAGCTCCAGGTAAAGAAAGTCTACTATAGCTCATGCAGGAGGATCTGAGACTCATTTGAAAGTATCTAGCACAGACTCAAGGGTCTTTGCTTTTCTTACCTCTGCCTCCAGATAGCAGACCGCGGGACAAGGTGGAAGGGGGTTTGGCCCTGGGGCATTGCTCAAGTTCAGGTGAGTGGAGGGAAGTGGCTCCGTAGTCCCAGGTGTGCTATCAGCATTAGCGGGATGACTGATTCTTAAATGAATATAATATCAAGGTGCATTGAGCAGACAGTGTCTAGAGCAAGGACATTAATCTGAAAAGACCAGAGAGACACAAGACCTATAAAACAAACATCCAAAGCTGGAGATATTTGTCCAGAAAAAGAGATGGCTCAAGAGAAGCAGGAAAATCAGTTTCCAGTCTTTGAAGACTGCTGCCTGAAGGAAGGATTAGACTCCGTGGAATCTGAGCGAACAGGACTGCAGGGAGCCAGCAAGCAGAGGATGTGAAGCAAAAGAGTTCAGCTCCATGGAAGGAGGAGCTTCCTAAGAGTTAGAGCTACTCACAAATCAGTGGTGTTTATTTTGAGGTAGTGGACCTCATCATGGTGAGTATTTGACAAAGGTGAATTAGAAATTTGTACTCTACACTAAGGAGCTTTCAGACTAAGACAAAGCATTAGATGAACCCCAAATAACCTGGAAACTTAAAGATTAATTGTGGGAGTAAGTTTCTTTTCTGAAATGGTAAGAAATGCAATATCAAAGTAAAAGTAACGGCCTATTCCACTTGAGATTGAGGGGATAGTTATAGTCAAGGTCCGTGATACCACATGCTGTGTGGATGGATTACAGATACGAATCTAGAATGTCAATATATACTGCTCGTCACATCACTGTAAATTCTACCTTATTGGAATATGTTCAGAGCAGTACTCATTTTTATTTTTGAAATGAATAGCAAGCCCACTTTTATTAAATTTCCTTCAAATTGTTCGTGCCATGTTATAACCCGCAGTAGTATAAAATCATAATGAAGTCAATCAATTTTCTTACACAAAGGCAGTTACTCCTCCATGAAAGTTAGCCAGTCTGTGCTTAGGAGGAAGTTCAGTGCTAATGTAGATTAATTACTGCTCCACTGGCACTTCAGTGTCTCAGGAAGTAAAATTAAAGGTGAGCTTATATCTGCTTGAATTTAATATAGTTTGTAGGTCATATTGGCCCCAGATCCTAATGTTTGCCAAAACTACTTCATTATCTGAAGCACCTCTGGTCAGAGATGTATCTCCTAGTAGCCGGTCTATGATTTCTATCATAATCCAGACTGTGATTACAATGGTTCTGCACTCCTTTCTGTTGATGAGAAACCTTATGCTAGGATTTTCCAGAACTTTCTGGAACTTTGGTAAAGCTTCACACAGCAGGACGAGACATATTCATTCATTCATTGGTAAAGAGGCATTCTGTGGTAAGCATTGCTTGCTGGATATTTCTGCCCAAAAAGTAGTGAATTTTAAAAAGTGTGTCTTCCAGACTAGAACATTTAATTACTGATGGAAGACCTGGAATTCTTTTATCCTTTGACATGGTGACTGGTAAACCTTAGACAGTCATTGTTCTACTTACCTGGGTCCCTCTGTGACTGCAATGAACAGAGAACCCTGTTGACTCATGATGAACATATAGCATGAAAAGGGAAAAAAAATACCTTTACTTTGTTAAGCTACCAAGACTACAGAGCTATTTGTTACATGGCATAGCCTAGTCTTTCCTTACTGATACATAAAGATTGCATCTAAGAGACTTTTTGTTGTCCTACACTTGAGTGTTGGGTTTTATTCTGCCACTCACCATCTGTATGACTTTGGTAATTTACTCTCATCTTGTGCATCTTTTTCTTTGTATTTAAAATAGGAAGAGTAATGTTCCCTACCTCACAGGTGTCAAGAAAATAATGCATGTTTAACAGACAGCACAGCATCTGACAAATAAATATCAGTTCTTTTTATTCCACTGTTATTAAACAACTATGTATTCATCATAGTCGGGTGCCTGGTTTTGTATAATGCCAGAGTATCAGGATCATTGCCTAATGCTGTGGAGGTTCAGTAGTGTCCACGGCAGCCACAGCTTCCACCTTTAAAGGACTTAAGTTCTAGCCAGAAGAGGAAACAGTGAAAGAGCCGTGAGAGCCAGGAGGACAAGCAGTAGGCCAGATGGAAGACGGGGGTACAGGAATCCCAGAACAGCCTGGGATAGAGACTGAAGAAGAGAAGAGACAGATCCAGGACTGCACTGAGTGTACTTTACCGGAGACTTACGGACAGAAACGCCATCTTGGACAGCAGCAAGACCAAGTGGCCCGCTGCAGTTTGGGTCAGAACAGAAGAATGCAGATATCAGTTAAGACCAAAGTGACTTCTTTCAGGCCAGAATGCAGCTTAAGCTTAAGCTGAGTTAGGCATATTCCTGGTGACAAGGGCCAGTGTAAAGCTCCACACACCACTCTAGTGCCATGGTCTGCTTCTGGCAGGGAAACTGTGCAGGAAAAACTGGCCAGAGTTATCCTAAGCCAGTGGTGGCAGTTATGACTCACATTGGCCACTGTCAGGTCAAGCTGAATCCATATAGCAGAGTTCTTTGGGAGCAGGTAGGAAAGACTCTTAACCCAGTCCAGGAATGAGAGAAGGAATCCCAGAGAAATGCTCTCTAAAGGGAGAAATGACTGATAAGTTAAAAATCATTTGTTGAAGGTATGGGGTGAAGCGGAGGGCAGGGAAAGGAGGGGGCTTTCCATAACCAATTTCTGCACAACAGGCCACCCAAATCTTTGTGTCTCACACAGTAATGTGCTATCCTTCCCAATCCTGAGAGCTGACAGGGGGTTGTAACACTTTGCTTGGTTTTAGCTGGAAGGTAAGATCAGGGTGGCCCAGAAGTGGCCCTGCTCACACGGCCAGCAGCAAAGGGCCAGCCACTCAGTAGCTTAGCTGGATCACCATGGAGGATGTTCAAGAGTGCCACCCCCCAGATTTGGGACAACCTTCCAGCAAAGAGGCCGGAATCAACAAGCCAAAGGTAGCCACTGGAGGTCTCTAAGACTCCCCCTCAGGAGTTATATACGTTACTTTAGCTGCTGGCTGTTGGCCAAAGGAGAGCACAGAGGAGCATGGCGGGGTGGAAGGGATGGTTGCAGCCATCTTTGGAAACACAACCTCCTCTGAGGAAAATTTGAGGAACCACAAGTTTCATTCAGAATGGTTGAAACTAGGATGCGAAGAGCCAGCTGATAAAGAGGCAGTGGCACGCTTCTCAGATAAAGAAATACAAATGGCAAATAAATATATGAGAAAATGTTCCACATCCTTAGTCATTTGAGAAATGCAAATAAAAACAACATCGAGATTTCATCTCACCCCAGTTAGACTGGCCAGTATGAAAAAGTCATCCAATAACAAATGCTGGCGAGGCTGTGGAGAAATAGGGACTCTATTACACTGCTGGTGGGAATGCAGACTGGTGCAACCACTTTGGAGAGAAGTTTGGAGATTTCTCAGCAAACTAGGTCTAGAGGTTCCATTCAAACCAGCTATTCCCCTTCTGGGTATTTTTCCAGAAGATCTGAAAACATCATATCACTCTGATATATGTGCACCCATGTTTACAGCAGCGCAATTTGTAATAGCTAAAATGTGGAAGCAACCCAAGTGTCCATCCACAGAAGACTGGATTAAAAAACTGTGGCATTTTTATATAATGGAATATTATTCAGCTATAAAGAAAGACAGTTTTGGGTACTTTGTAGGCAAGTGGTCAAAACTGGAGTCCATACTCATAAGTGAAATAAATCAGCGGTACATGTGCAGGCAACGTATCACTGGTGTAAGAACCTGAGGGTGGGAATATAAACTAAGAGACATGAAGGAAATCTGTTCAAAAGCTAAGAACAGATGGGATGAGGGAAAGGAGAAAAGAAAGAGGCAAAAATGTATGTATGTATATATCTATATACATATGTGCAGGAGGGCTAACATGGTTCTACTATTGTATTATATCACTTAATGCTAAGGAATAATTGATGACAGGTTATTTGATCAATCTTGTATGTCTGTATGTGTTATCGTGAACACACACTTCAAAGATATCAATATGCAAAGCAGAAACTATTGTGTTTTTTTTGTCTTTGGTTTTTTGTTTTTTGTGTTTTTCTGTTGTTGAGATGATTAATTGTCTGACCAATTTTGCATGTCTGTATCTGTGTTCATGTATATACACTTCGAAGATATCAATAGGTAAAGCAACAACCATTGTTGAGTCCATGTCACCTTGTCTGTAAATCAGTTTTGATTGTACTATTTCTTATGATAATTTGTGTCTGTTTGTTAATATGTTTTTGTGCTTTTATTTTTTAAAATAAAATTTAAAAAAAAAAGAGGCAGTGGCAGAGAAGCTTGATATGGTGGCACGTGCCTGTTATCCCAGCACTCTAGGAGGCTGAGGCAGGAGAAGCAGAAGTTCAAGCCCTGCCTGGAAAGCTTCCAGACTTAGCAAGATCCTGTCTCAGCAAGAAAGAGAGAGACAGAGACAGAGACAGAGACAGAGAGGGAGGGAGAGAGGGAGACCTGACTGAAGACGAGTGCAAAAAAAAGGAAAGGAGGAAGAAGAGGAACAAGCAGGGGTCATACCAGAGTCCCACATTTCCAGGGGCAGTTCCGTTACACCCGCTGCCCGCAGAAGAGCACATCCTCAGCAACGCCCACTCTCATTGCACTAACGTAACTGCGCAGACAGATAACTTATGTGATCCCGTCTTGTCCTGGACTCTCCCAAGAGGATCTCTTGAAAACTGGATTTTGATACAAGAATTTAATCTGGGAGATGACCCCACAAAACACAAGTAGGAAGCCGAAAAATGTGAACGGGAGAGGAAGGGTGCGCCACCAAGCTTCACCACCATAGGCCCCAAGAGCGCAACCCCAGGAACAGTGCGCGGTGCCTCCCCAGGTCTCAGCCGATGCACCAGGAAGCCAGAGCACCCCTCCGCTTCCTGCCCAGCCCGCACCGGAGAGCACCACTTCCGGCTCACCTTGGGCTTGCGCTGTACTCACACCCAGCCTGCTCCAAGACTTCAGGAGCATGCAGAGTGCAATATTTTAGTCCCTGCTCTTGACAAAGGTAAATTCAGAGCGCTAACACATCTACGATGTCTATAGATGTATTTATACATCGTGTTACTCTTATCTTGGGGGTGAAAGAGAATAGAAGAACAGTTTTTTTTTTAATCAAGAGCATAACCTGATCGGATTGGCACCACAGATGCACAACACCATCTGGAGAATAGGAATGCATAATGTGGAAGGCTTCGGGGGCCAGATTAGGGGTTGCTATGGTTATAACGGAGGTGCACGTTGTAAGGCAGGAGACCACATGGAGGTGCAGAGGACCTGCGGTGTCTTTCTTTGTCTATGATGATCTGGTTCACTGCATGATAGAGACCCATAGCTACACACGCCGTCTGGTGTAAAACAGTGGGACTCAGTCTCATAAACCTTCCCTCTGGTGCGTTGTCCCTCTGGAATGGAATGTTCAGGCTCAAAAGGGGCCTTCACTACCCCTTGCTTCTTTCCATAAGATGGGGACCAGGCGTAGGGAACACAGACATGATCGGGCAGCGAATGCTGTGGCTTGGGCGTTCGTACAACATAGTGAACAGGGAATAACCCGGATTCACCTGGCCACTGGGTTTGTGCAGGTGGCAGGTGGCCTCAGCCGAGCATCCTGCGTCTGCACGGCCGCCAGCGTCACCTCTGGCCTTGGAGGCGGAGCCTGTGGTTGATGAGCATAACATGGAGCATCTGCCCTTGCTTCCCTCCCTTCCTGCTGCCCCCTTAACTCTTACTGGAGGTAGACCTGGAAGGCTGTGTCCCATCCTCCACCCTCCCCATGACAGGCTCCTTGGCTCTGCTTCTGCTTTTTCCTGTAGTCTTCTTGCCTTGGCAGGGGACTCAGCTTCTACTTCCTGTATCAGCTATTGATAAGTGAGGAAAGCAGAAGGGAGAGAGGGGATGAAAATAGAACCACTAACAAATAACTAACACTTCAGTGGTTTCCTTGCTGATCTGAGGGTCACTCGGGGTGGAGTGGCCCTGCTGTAACCATCTGCTCCTTGTCCTGGGACCACAGCTAGCCTGGCCACACTTGTCCCACACCACTGCCAGACATGAGACTGCAGATCTACTTGGGTGAGCACCTCTTGAACCTTGGGTCTCATCATAGCCACCAATGCCCCATAGTGCAAAATAAGTCATGTGGCCAAATCCAGAGTCGAGGAGAAGGGAAACATACTCTGTCTTGATGAGAGGACAGCATAGTCACATGGCTCCAATATAGTCTGGTTATTATAATGGTTATTGTGGCAACCATTATACTATTAATGGTTATTATAAAAGGGCAATGCAAGGAACTCTTGTGTTGTTGGAACTGCCCGCTATCTTGACTACAGTAGTGGACAATTAAACCTACTGAAGGGATAAAAATTTTACTGAATTAAATACACCAGCACAAATGCATACCCAATCCGAATAACAGTGGACTGTAACACTATCATGATCCTGACTGTGATATTGTTCTACAACTTGTCAAAATGTTTTCACTGGGGAAACCGGGAAAAATATACCAGGTATTTACCTGTATGTCTTCTTACAGCTCCATGTGATTCTACAATTGTCCCCTCAAATTTTTAAATTGAAAAAGTAATATAATTCAGCAAAGATCTAGTCCGCCCTCTTCTGTGTTAGAGTCATTTGCTCATGAGATGATTGGTACCAAGTGTCGGTATGAGACAAGCATCCCTGGACAGTGGGAAACATAAACCATCGTCTCCACCCCAGTCCCCTTTACCTGCCTGCCTTAGTCAGTAGAGATTAGGAAACATGTAGAAATTAAATATTCATTTGCATCTTAAAATTTTATAGTTCTTTTATAATTGTTATTGAAGAGAATGATGAATAGAATACCTTTCTGAGAATGGAGATGGAGAAAATGCAGTAGATTGAAACTGCCTGCTGCTACTTTCAAGGAGAGCCCCTGATGGCCACTTACCGCCTGGTGATTTATCTTCACCTCCTAAGACTGGAAGGCAGCAAAATTGATAAACGAACACATGGCAAATACTTAATTCAAATTTCTGGTCAGCTGCCTCTGGGTCTTCCTATAATGACAAAAGCAGTAGTAAAACACTGATGAGAAGTTTTATTTAAATGATAGGCAAGAAATAATACTAAAATGAAAAAGAAGAAATTATGCCTGGTTTTTCATATCCTAAAGCAAATATAATGCACTGCCCTTGCTATCCAAAGTCTTCCCAAGGCTGAAGGAGATCTTCTGTTTAGGAAGAGTTCACCAGGTGAGTTATTGTGTGAGGTTGGCCTTCCATTCTTTCTAAATTGCATTAACTTTCACTCTTAGAAATTTATGGGATATAATAATAACTACATTATTATTATCATTATTATTATTATTACCTCATAGATGTATAGGAGACCCTAAGATATAATTTATATTATGTCTCATATTAGTATGAGATATAATATATTATGAGATATAATATATCTCATAATTAGTATTAATAAGATATGATATCTCATTATATACTAATTATATACTAATTATAATAATATAATAATAATTAGTATATTATGAGATATAATATATCTCATAATTAGTATCTCATCATATTAAAACTGAGGAAAATGAGGCCCACAGACGTTAAACTCCTGGGCTAAAGTTGTTGTTATGGGTTTAACCTTAAATGTCCTCCACGTTCAGAGGTGGGGCTTGTGGAAGGTGTTTGGATCATGGGGGCACTATATTCGTTAACGGACTGATCCACCGAGGAGGTCGTAGCTGAATGTGCTATTAGGACGTGGGGCCTGGTTAGCAGTGATCATTGGAGTGTGGCCTGGAAGGGTGTTTTCTTCTAAAAGGATCCTGCCTTCTCTCTCTGCTTCCTTGCTGCCATAGATTGAGCAGCTGTCTTCTGCCAGACCCTCCACTGTACCCTTTGTGATGTGGAACCAGCCAGCCATGGACTGAACCTACTGAAATCATTAGCCTCTTCCTTTAAATTATGGATGTTGGGTATCTTGTCTTCATAGTGGAAAATGACTAGTACAGTCACCTAGCCAGAAACTCAACATTGTCTCCAATGTCTCCATTACTTGAGTTATCTTTGCTGTCACCCAAATATAGCTTTAACAAGTATGAATAATAATAATTGCATCACCACACCTCCACATCCAGACAAAGCAGCCGCAAAAGCAAATCTATTCATGAAGTTTTTTTGCAAGAAAAAATAATGTAAACTGAGAGTCAGGCTCAGCCTCAACTCTTGTGCCAGATTCCCTGGGATCCCAATTTGTCCACTTGCTGAAGGAGTCTGAACTGGTTTTCTTATATGAGTTTCTGTTTACTTCCTGTGAAATGTGAAGACTAGTAGTACCAACATCATAAGTTGCACTGTGAAGATAAAAACTGGTGTCATGAATGTAAAGTGCTTATCATAGTACCTAACACATAGTAAGTGCTCAATACATTTTAAACAGTAATGTAACCATGAAAAGTTAAGCTCTGTAGCCGCCTGATAAAGCCAACCATTCCAGGAACAAAAGAAAGAGCTTTACTGGCAACAAGCAAGGAGGTTGAAGATGGAGGGCTTCCACCAAACTCCATCTTGCCAGAGGCCAGAAGCATAAAAGCTTGTGTGAAATTTCTGGGGGTTCTAATTTATCCATAGTCACGTGAGCACTGGAGCAGTCATTAATTCTTGCAGTAACCACTTTTCTTGACATAGTCTTGAAGACTTGTCCACAAGTCATCAGCCCTTTCAAGAATTTCTAGTTCTGTAAATCTAAAGAAAGATTGCTGGCTAAGAACTTATATGACTGGTGTTCTTTGATGTTTGAACTTGTTATTCTTTTCCAGACAAAGCTGACTAACTGGGTAATTATTTGTAGCATAAAACACAGAGTCGTGAGGCAAAGAAATAGAGAAAACCAGGCTTGCTTGTGCTACAAGTGAGTGAACCTGTTCAACTTCAATATCTCTACACCTAACCCCTGACTTTTAATTTACACAGATAAAGGGCTGATCTCCATACTGATCACTTACTAACAAAAACAAGCATGTAAACAAAGAAAATCTTTAAAATTTTTCAATTAAAACAAAATAAAAAATAATAACACCATCAGCTCTTCACCTTGTTTCCAAAGTGTAAATTGCTTATAGTTAAAATTCAGTGAGGGAACAGAAGTTCTGTTTTCAGGACGTTTTTAGTTTTTGGTTAAACAAAATTGTCAAACACAGGGAACTCATTTCTTTCCCCAGTTCACCTGTCTTTGACACAGCATACATTTGTATTCCCAATTGTTTTGAAGTAAACATTTTGAGAGCCAAAATTCCTTTTATTATACCATCCAGCGATGCTCCAGAACATGGGAAAATTTTATGTGTATACAGCCAATTACCATTACTATAGATTTTATATTTGCAAATTTAATTGTTCACTCAAATTCCTCTATCACCCCAAAAGCAGTGCTGTGGCACTTTTGTGGACATTTGCAGACATGCACAGAAAATAGCAAACATTTGTCACCACTGTGTACATTCTCAGCTGAGCTTAAGTGAGGTTCTGTCTTCCTGTCTCGCCTCTCACGCCGTAAACACGGTCATCTTAGGGACCTGGGTAATGCCATGCTTTGTGTGTTTTTGTGTTTTTCTATGGTGATTCCAATATTGAAAACAGCCCTCCAAGGAGTGCTGAGAGGCTATCTCTTGATCCCAAGCACAAGAACGCTGGGATGGGGCCGATGGAGAAGTTTACGTGTTAGGTAACCTTTGCTCCACCATGAGTTACAGTGCTGTTGGCCCTGTGTGTTAATGAATCGAAAATATATATCAAACAAGGTTTCTTTAAATAAGAACACAAATAACAAAGGGTTATATATTGATTGGCTGATGAAATATTATAACCAGAGGCTTGCAGAAATCTAACTCCATATTTCCTTCAGGAGCAATATTCATACTGACAAATTCAGCGTTGACAGCTACAATAAGGAACGTAACTGCTGCAGATAGTAAGAAGTGACTCTGTTATGTTAAAGCCCGATCACATAAATATGATGATCCACTGTATTTGTATATGGCTTTGCAGCGTAAGAAGCTCATCTATAGCCAGTATCACGCAATACTGCAGGAAGAGCAAGGAGTCATTATTGCCCAACATAGGAGAGTTAACAAGGCCAACCAAGGTCCCCCACAGTATGTGACTTTCTCCTGCTTTGTGACCTCTTACAGTGCCACCTACAGACCAAAGGTGAACCAGCTGCCCCTTGGCACCTCTTCATCCTAGGACCCAGGGAAGCAGAACATGGCAAGTTTCGGGGAACAGACTCTAGGCTACAAACACCCTTTGGGAAATCTTGCTAACAACTTAGAATTTAAACCTTGGGAAACTTGAAGCTTAACAAGTTGGACTGAAAATAAATCAGGTCACCCTTAATTTCATTACTTTGAGGGACAAAGTGGAAAAACAGTGGAGAGGTGACCAAAAGAGCAGAATTAGCCAAGTAAATTCATTCCCTGAACGCTGCCCCAGGAGTGCCATGACCACGTCTGGAAAGACCAGACCACCCTCCTCAGGCCATTCCATAGCAGTTTAAAGGGAGAATGGACTGGCCATGCAGAAATATAAAATTTGCTTATAAGAGTTATCCAGCACTTAAAATCCATAGCATGCTGCTATTTTTAAAAAGCGTTGAATGTTTACACTGCCTATTTCACGTAACTGTTTGGTCTTCTGGCAGCAAGCATGTTTAGACTTTGAATGTGACACCTCTGCATTCTGGAAATAAGATAGATCCCACTATCTTATTCGGAAGATTTTCCTTTTCTCCGCTCTGACATGTAGCTGTGGAGAACAAGAAGGTGTAATTACCTCAGGAAGCTAATCTTGTACAATCAATTTCCAATAACTTTGAATTCATAACTCACACTACTTCTCCCAGGTAAATTCATTCTCAAACTATTATTTCATCTTTATTGCCCCAGAGGAAATAGCATTCAAGATACAAACCCAGAGGAGAACGCAGTCATAAATCAGCAGTGAGACTTACTGCATCTTCTCTGTCAGTAGAGTCAACTCTACTCACCGGAATGCCCCTCCGTCTCACCTACAGGAGCTGGGAAGTGGGAAGAGGATGATGTGAGCTGAGTTGCTACCAAGCACAAAGCACTCTCCTGGCATCACACTGAGCCTGAACTTACAAGCGAGTACCTACTCAGTCACCACGGCTTGATACGTGAGAAAAGAGGCTCAGAGAATTTTTTTTTTTATAAAAAGTGTGCTTTACTATAAGGAAAGTTTAAATATAACCAATACTGAAAATAACATAACTGGCATTTGTAGCCTTAGTCAGAGTTCTTTATTAAACAGGCATTTATTTACTGTTCCATGACAGTCAGATCATGCAACAATCATGCTAACAATCAGATCATGCAACAAAAGAGATTAACTTGGAAAAGTGAATAATGAATTCAGAATGATCAACGAGGGGCTGGGGATATAGCTCAGTGGAATAAGCGCCTGCCTAGCAAGCGCAGGGTCCTGAGTTCGATCCCCAGTACCGCAAAAAAAAAAAAAAAAAAAAAAAACAGAATGATCAACGAGACGTTTGGGTGGGGTTTTGGTTTGTATTTCTCCTTGCTTAACAGACATGGTTTTTAAAATCTAAAATAGTAAACAAGTTATCTTCATGTAGCAAGGCTCACATATCCTACAAGAAGGCTTTGGCAAAGATATTAAACAGTTTTCTAAAATGTGGCTGAAGGTACAATTTACATACTTTAATTACTTACATATGCATTATCCGATTAACATTCCAGGCATGTTTTCATGTACTAGTACGACCATAAACATCCTCTAAGAAGATTACAATAGCCACAAAATAATTTCACCCATGTATGTTCTGTTAAAACACAGTTTCCAAAATGAAATTGCCCATCTGAAAGCAAACAACTAGTTAAGATCAAAGTCTACAGACACTGGGTCATGGCCTAAGAATCAGAATATTTTGTTTTGATTGAATATAATTAGATTCAACATCTGTGGCATCTTCTACAAATACATCAGTGGTCAATGAAAATCTAGACTTTTGAGTTTCTTGTATTTTTAAGTGTAAGTTGGCGTAAAGCAGATGGCAAGGCTTAATGGCCTGTTGGTATGGACAGAAATTCCTTTTACTGTTATATATGATTTTGCTTAGAAAATTTTATTCCTGCCACCTTTGAGAAATTTTTTTGTGGGGGAGGATAAGCCTCATTGGGTGTAGATCAGAGTGTGTGGGTTGGCAACCACTAGGAGGTAGACCAGAAACCCGTGGTGGCAGACCCGTGTGAGGAATCAGATTATGTGGATATGTATGTAAGGGTCTCCACATCTATTTGGTAAGGGAGGGTTTCTCTTTGATGAAGTATAAGCTCCAGGCCTTTTTGAAGACAATAAAAACCAGGTTTAACAACCAAGTTTAAATAGCTTTAAAAACACTTCTTGACATTACATGTCAAAATTAAAGAACATAGCAAGTTGCAAAATGAAGAAAGAAAGCAGAAATAATTATGCTTGATGGAAAGTAATGCATTAATGATCTCTCATCTTCAAAAGACCCTTTTGCCAACCACCATAATACCTAAATTGTCGGTCCTTAACACCACTGGAATACACTGGTTACTGACATTACGAGGCTCAGAGAATTGAAAGCGGTGTGCCGTACCATACAGCTGGAAAGCTGTGAACTAGGATGCCAGAGTAGGTCTTTCCACACTTGTTGGTTTGCTTATTCTCTATGTTTCTTTTCTAAAAGAGAAAAAAATTCCTGCGTTTGTTTGATACTTTGCAGAGGGGATCATGTCAGGCTCTGACACCACTCCCTTCCCTGTTCCCCATCACCCTCTTATCATCTCTGACTGGATAGTAGGCTCCGTGCCACCTGGAACCTTGGCGTAATGTCAGCTTGGGCTCCCTGCACAGAGAAAGACTTGGCTTCAGGATGCGAGGTTGTATGGGAAGTGCGAGAGGAAGTAGGCAGGAAAGAAAAGCCCAATAATAAGAACAGGACCAACACAGATCATCTGCATAAATTAACTGTTGTGGCCTAATTGCTATTCTTAAAATCACTTTTAGGTGTTAACAGAATTATTCTTACTATCAGTCATATGAACCAAATCCTAAGATATATAAAATACTTTCATTCTTTTTAAATATTATAGTTACTTGATGAAAATTAATTGATATCAAATTAATGGCAATATATGCTACGATGGTAGTCATATTATTAATTTAAAATGATATGACTACAAATGTTGCATACATTTGGTTTTTTTCTTTTCTCTTTAAAATTAAAAGCAAAATTTATATGTATATACAAGAATAGCTGGGAGAGGTATATTGCTGATGTGTATGGTTTATTGAAAGGAACAGTCAATGCCTAAAATTTTCTTTTTTCTTGACCAATCTTGCACGCTTGAATCTGGTAATCAGAAAGACTGATCTGAAAACAACAATTTGCAGTATAAGAACCATTGTTGAACTCTCTGTCTTGTATGGTGAAGCTCTGCATCATGTCCAATGTTGTTTTTTTTTAATTATTTGTTTTTGTCTTTGATCATTTGATCAATCTTGCATTCTTATATCTGGTGGACTGAGCAACTTCGTTGCAGATAACAGTATGTAACATAGCAACCATTTTGTTTTGAGGTCACGCACCGTTTTTGTGTTGTTTTGATTTTGTCTTCATTGTTGTTTTGTTAAATGTTTTTTTAATCTTTAAAAAAAAAACTTAGTCTTGCAAATGGCTTCCTGACATGTGGCTGAATAGATTGGAGATTTAACGTTTTAAAGATTTTTGCTGACTTGGTATGTTTTGGAGCAGTTTTGGTAGAAAGTACAGTTTCCATTTTCCCCTCCCCGCTCCTCAAGGCTGTACCTCATTTCTCCTATTATTAACAGCTTGTCCCATCATAGCTGTCTTTGGTGTCTTGTATTTGCCACACAGAGCCCATTGCTGTCATCTCTTGATGTACATTGATTGGGTTTGGACAAACATCTGATGGTACCACTCCAGCATTATACTGAATAGTGACTGCCTCAGAGCCCTCTGGGGCCCCGCCCCCACGCCTCTGTTCCCCTCCCGTCAACCACTGATCTTCTGCTTTCCACGGTGTCATGTGGCTGGAACCCCCCAGGCCACAGCCTTTCCAGACTGCTTCCTTCACCTAGCAGCACGCAGCCACGCTTCCTTCCTGTCCCCCCGTGGCTCGGTGCTCACTTGAGTTCACTGGTAAGTCATCCTGCAGTCTGGGGAGAGAAAAATCCAGAAGCTCAATTTGAACGGCCATTACAGAAAAAGGGGAGAAGTCAATAAAGAGAAAGAAGTCTGCTCCAAACTGGCACCTCCCAGCCCTCTGAGCACTCGGCATCAGGGGGCAAACTGGCGCCTCCCGCTTGCTGCCTTGTGTTTCATTCCGGTCCTCGGCTGGCTCTCTCGCCTGCTCACGTTTATGTTTCATCTCACAGCAGCCATTTTTAAAAAAACATACATATATCCTTTCTAAGACTGTGTAATCTGGTAACTCTTTCGGTTTTGCCTCTTCTGTAGGCTTCTTTAGATGATGCCACCCTCCGGTGCTTACCTCTCCAAACACGGCTACAGGCAGGCCCCTGCTCCTTTCCCGAAGAGTCTGGTAGAGCCAGTTGACCTGAGGGAGCTGCAAGCCCTTCCAACAAGGCTTTTAAGGTTGAGGAAAATGACTCATGAGCCACAATTCAATTAAGTTTAGCAAATCTTACTTACCCAATTGCTAAATGCTTGAGGTTGGCTTGCAGACCTGCTTTGAAGCTTCCTGCTTATTTTATTTTGCCTTTTTAACAAGAACAGACTAAAATATAAATATCTTCTGCAGAAGGAAGGAGGAGATGGAGGAAAGAAGTGAAGGGAGGACAGAAGAAAAGGGAGATGGGAAGGGGTAAGGGAGGAAGGAAGGAACGAAAGAAGAAAAGAAAAACAGGCCAATCTGCTGTGTAGAATTTTGAATACAAGGGAGAAGAGAACTGACCTTGCGGTGGCGGGTCCCTCACCACGGACACTGCCCCCTTCCCATCACCTCATCTTCTGAAGATACATGTTTTCCATACCAGAGGCTTTAATGGGGCTCAATGCTCCCAAAAATTTCACTGTCCCTCACCCCTCTGAAGGCCACAGTGACCTCCATCTAAAGGGCCATTGGAGCAGATTTGGAGGAGAGCTAGTAAGACTTTCCTGTAAAAAGAAAACGGACAGGACTGAAACTGGGAAGCGGGAGGTGCACACTGACCCAAAATTGAACTTTCAAAAACAGAATGACTTTTGTCTCTGCACAAGAGATGGCCTGGCTGACAAGACTACACCATGTCACTGTGACATGCGCACAGCTATGGTCCTGCTGACAGTGCTTAAAACAGAGCCCCAGAGGGAGACAGCAGAGAAATCTGAAGGGTCCACAACGAGAGCACAGAAGAAAATACCAGTGGGTGGCGATTTTCACCCACTCTTCTGCACCCCAACCCACAAAACGCTGAATCCTGTGGGGTTCACCTCACCTATATCCTTCCTTTTCTCCCACATCATGATGCAGATAACGATGGGACAGGGTCCTGGGAATGGGGGTGGGCAGTTAGGAATGGAAGAGGAAATAAAACTTGCTAGGATGCAATACGTATCTATACCAATTCCCCCACAACGAAGGTAATTATTATATATGGCAAACGTACACTAATTTTAAAGCAGAAATTAGAAAGACAAAAAAGCAAGTGATGAATTAAACAGACACACACACCATGGAGCAGGTGAAAGAGTAGGATCCTCTTAGCAAACACAGTTGGCAGTGGCGCAAAGTACCAATCATTCAGATGTCTGCCAGAGGCAGGTCCTGGGACAGATCCGCAGGCCAGGTAACTTACTGCTGGATGGCTCTGTTGCCGGTTTGGTCTCTGTGGCCCATTTACAGGACAGTATGCAGCAGTGACAAAAGCTGCTAAGGGGGGTGAGAGCCAGGGAGCATCCATTCCCTCTGACACACCTCTGGTGTTGTCAACAGAAACATCCGCAAACCATACACCCACTTTCATAGCAGTACTTTAAAGTGTAAGTTATTTTTTAAAACGTTTCTTCCTTTGATGACAATCTGAATTATTTTTTAAGCTGATTTAATAATGACAGTGTCTTAGTTACTTTCTCACGGCTGGGACAAAATATTTGACAACCACAAGTTCAAGGAAGGAAGGTTTATTTTAGTTCAGCTTGCAGGGGTTTCAATCCATAATCAGCTGGCTCCAAGGCGGGGCAGCCTGGTAGAGGGGCATCACAGAGGAGAAACAGTTCACAGCACAGCAGGCAGAAAACAGTAACAGAAAGCTCCCCTTGCCCTTTTTATTCCATTCAGTCTACAACCCTATTGGTTGATCCCACACACACCCAGCATGGGTTTGCTGTTTTAATTAAATCCACTCAGCCATACCCGGAATCGTGCAAATGCAGTTATCATGCACCTATGATCTAGTCACTCTCAAAAGCTCTACCTGTGAGCACTTGAGGCTTTAGGGAACATTTTATATATAAAGATAACAGATGGAAATCTGAGTTGTTAAGAATACAAATTGTAACACATGTTAAAAATCAGAATTTATTTTCAGTGTTATATGTGGGCTATAAATGCATTTCTTTTCTCAATCAATAGAACAGGTATGTCATATTTAAATATTCACAGCATCCCAGCAATTTAATTAAATAAGAAAAGATTTTTAGGGCTGGGCATGTAGTTCAGTGGCACAGTGCCCGCCTGGCAAGTGCAAGGCCCCAAGTGTAATTCCCAGTACAAATAGATAGATCAGATAGGTAGATGATTGGGTTTCCATACATCTGGTTTTAGGGTTCCAAGGGGTGGAATATGAAGTTAAATAAATTAAAAAGTACAGGAAAAAAAAGTAGAGGAAAAAAGTTTCTTTTAGTTGACATAAAAATATTGTTATTTAAAAATAATTGTACCT
Source organism: Dinomys branickii (assembly GCA_004027595.1). Classification (NCBI taxonomy): domain Eukaryota; kingdom Metazoa; phylum Chordata; class Mammalia; order Rodentia; family Dinomyidae; genus Dinomys; species Dinomys branickii. The sequence continues at coordinate 33,867 of PVLD010002478.1, forward strand.
AAAGTTTCCACCTTGACTTTTAGAAATCAGGGCCCAAGCCTCCACCACATGGTAGAAAAAATAACCAGCTGCAGAGAAATCTGAGTTTACCACACATTCAATCCTGTGCAAATTCTAACCCTAAAGTATTTCTCTATAGTGCTCTCAAGAAAGAAAATAAATCCATAAAAGAACATTTTTATTCTTTGAACAGCTCCCTTTATTTTGTCTCCCATTGTGAAGGTCAGAGATATAAAAACAAAATCTAATTTCCAAAGGTGAGAATTCATCTTTGTTTTCTTTATGCTATCATTTAAAGATGAACAGTGATCCAACTTTAAATAATGCATCCACAGGTGCGAGGGACAGCCCTATCTCTCACGCAGACAGCGCCTATGGCACTAAATTACAGCTGCAGATTCATTAAAGCAGTTGCTCATTCCCCACTGTAATTAGGTCTCCCATTCCGGCCTTTTATGACCACCCATCACTCACCCTGGCTTCCCTGCAGGGCGCCCGCCGCCCAGGTCCTGCCTGCACATACAGGTGATAAACCTGTGCACTTGGGTGCGTTCTCATCTCGGAGGGCCATCAATCGCTGAAGCTGCGAGCTCCCTTTTCCAGCAGTCCGCTCCCATCTATACCCGTGAGGGTATTGTTTCCGAGGCTTCACAAAGGAGAATTATCACCCGAGCTGATGTTCATGAACAGTGACTTTGCTGCATCCTTGGTCCCTTTCTTTGCTTCTTTTCCAAAAATTGATCAGCACAAGTCAGATTTGATATGTTTATGAAAGTAGATCCTGAGCCGTTAAGTATGCCAATGGTGCTGAGTCCTACAGAGATGAGGATTTGGGACTTATGTCTTCGGAGGTCTCCACAGTAAGCAAAGAGAAACAGTGCGATGTTAAGAGGCTGTGCTTAATCCAGCCCAGTTGCTGGGGATATAGCTCAGTGGAGTAAGCGCTTGCCTAGCAAGCGCAGGGTCCTGAGTTCAATCCCCAGTACCGCAAAAAAAAAAAAATAATAATAATAATAATAATAATAATAATAATCCAGCCCAGTGCTCTCTCAGACAAATGTGGGGGAGTTTACAGTAATCAAAGAACCTCTTGAGGGATGGATGTGTGTGACATAATGCATATGGTAAACATCATGATTTAGCCATTCTGCAATGCAAACATACATCAAAGTATCAGGTCGTACATCACACACAATTGTACTTGTCAATATTAAAGTAATTTTAAAGAAGTATATAAATAGCTTTGCATTTAGGTAGAAGATCTGAAGTCAGGAAGACAGAAAGAGACAGGGAGGGGAGGGGAGGGGAGGGGAGGGAAGGGAAGGGGAGGGGAGGGGAGGATCATATATTTCTTATACAACCACTACATGCTTGAGGTTGGCTTGAGGACCTGTTTTGAAACTTTCTGTTCATATTATTTTACATGTTTAATAAGAAGATACTAAAATATATTTTGCATAAAGAAAGGAGGAAAAGACATGAAGGAAGAAAAGGAGGAAGGGGCCTAGGAAGAGGAGAGAATGGGAGGGAAGGAGGGAGAGGGGGAGGGAAGAAGGAAAGGAAGGCTAGCCATCTCTGAAGCCGCAGTGGCTAATTTCATTTCGTTTCATTTTCTTCTATGCAACAGTGCCTGTGTGGGGAAGTAAATACCAACAGTAGCCATATGAATATTCCGTACTTTAGGCCCAGAATAAAGAAAAATTTCCCACTCCCAGACTGGCACCAGCGAAAACTAGGAAACTTGCCACAGTTATTTTCCTTTAAGTCAGAAAAAGTATATTCACTATTATTCATTCTTGGAAAACATACTTTCTAAGCACCTACTTAAACACCACTCAGCTGGTGTATAATTAACCTCAAAGTAATAATTAAATGTCATTACTTGTTTGTAAAATTGACCTAGCTAATGAACTCATTTTCTAATTATCAATTTTAGAAAACAAAAGCGCCCTGGCAACAGTTTTGAATTAATTAAAAATTGAAGAATTCCATACGGACCTATTACCCTTCCGTTTTTAAAATGAAGGCAGAGAGGTCCTCCTGTTACTTAAAGACAGTTTAGGTGTAAAAGACATCTTAACAGTTTTATTATTCAGAACTTGAGCTCTGAATTATGGTAAAGCAAAATCAAAAACAATTATTAGAGAAGACAAGATATGTCATAAATATCTAAAGACAAGAACCATTTACAGGCAAATTGAAAAAAAACACTATTAAAAACAACAATAATTATAAGGGCCCATTTAAAAAATCATATTAAATTTTTTCAAAATTAAGGGCCTTCTCCAAAATTATTCTAAGAGTATGTCAAAAAGAACCTTGTGGAATATGTTGGTGAGGAACTTCTGCTTTTGTGGGGCATAAAATAATTTAATAATTTTACAAACGAAAACCCAAATTTTAATTTTAGTCTTTTGTACATTTTTCATGCAATAATATGTAATTATGAATTTGTAGTATGTTTCTACATGTACATAGATACATATAATAAACATATATATGTATAAGGACATGGATATATAAATATATGTATATAAATATGGATACATAAACACATAATAAATTTAAAATTTTAACTGTAACTTCAAAATACAACTTATAATGTTTGCTATACATCATATGCCTTTTACCTTTTAATTAACTATAATAACTTTTAAAATATTCACACCAAAAATCAAATCCATTACCTCGTATATAAATTCATGTTTTAGTATAGTTATAGTTTCTACTATGACTAGGTTTGTATATTATCATATTTAACCAAAGAAACTGACCTCTTTCCTTTAGACATAAGAGAATACTCAAGGAGTGTCTTGGTTATTTTTGTCTCGTTGCTGAGGCAAAATACCCAACACCCAAAATGAAGGAAGGAAAGGTTTATTTAGCTTACAGTTTGTGGAGGTTTCAGTCCATACTTGGCTGGCTCAGAGGCAGAGTGGCACATGGCAGAGAGCCAACTGTTCATGGCATCAGAGCATAGCAAAAACAACCAGCAAAAGGGAGGAATGGCAGCAAGCAGCCTCTTTCCTTCCCTTACATTGTAAACAGGCAACCCCCACCCAGGGGGCGTGTAGCTCTCACACAGTCTCCATGCCCTCCTCTTCCACAGGCTCAGTATGTTTACAAAGTAAGCACTCCAGCTTCCTCCTGAGTCACTCAGCTAAACCTCTGGACTCCCCAAGTTGACACAATGTTTCAACCATAACAAGGAGAAAAATAACTAGCAATTTCTTCTCTTTATGAGCATCAATTTGCTCATAAAGGTGGCAAAAATATATATATATATCATTATAGTATTTGCATGCTTTGTTGATCTATAGCCATTCAGAGAAATAAGAACAAGTTAAAATTATGCTTACCAACTATCATTTATTTTGTATCTGTTTCAACTTAGAAATTGTCTAGGTATCAAAGATTATTAATTCATTAATCACTTATCTAAGGTCTTAAGGTTAAAGACTCAGAAATTATAATTTCTGCTAACATAATGAATCCTTCTGACAGACTTTTTTTATTTTAAAGAGAAAAAACAGGTTAGTAGGAGACACAATAATTAATATATTGTACATTGTTGTCTTCATAGTAGTTATTCAGAGTACAAAATATAGATTTCACACAAAAAATCCTTTTAAAATCCTCGATTACCTTTGTATGTCATGGAATGTAATTATCTGTATGTAGGTGAGTGTGTGTATGAATTTTAAACAAGTTCTGAAAACAATGATTATCTATTTAACTCATAAAAATAATGTAGGAGATTTAGGAACTTTAAAAGAATTTAATCTCGGTCTTATAAAAAAAGTGTATTGCCCTTATGTATATTATCTTTAAATGGTAAACTAAAATTTAAAGACCTAAATCGTATTCAAAATCTTTGGGGAAAAAAGCCTTTTTTGTTTTAAAACTAAGATTTCTCTTGTAGTTGGAGTAGCACAGACCATTTGTAAATACACTTTTTAGTACCCACAAAAGAAAGATGTTTTAGTAATGTGTTTTCTTTTGGACACTTTGGACTATTTATAGAATGAAATGTACCCATAAGAAAAGGATGTTTATTGTAGTCAATTACTTTTTAAAGTTTCCCAAAAGAAGATCAAAAAGAGGGAGAGAAAGAGAAAAGAGAAAGTGGGAACTCAGCTTCAGGTACTTAGAAAATCACCACTGTAGAAACCAAGTACCTTCCCACTGCAAGCTGAAGGACCACATGCTTCAATTCAGGAAAACAAATGCACACACAGATGCTTACTGTAGCTGGTTTAATCAGTTATTTGGGCCTTAAGAATTGTATCAAGCAACATATTCAAAAGCCAGCCTTCGTAACCGTCCAAGTATGGGCAATAAACAAAATGCTGTATAGATGAACTAGGCTGAAGGGATGGTTGCCTTGTGATCTCTTTTCTTCCCTCTTTGTTCTAAGAATCTCTCAAATGAACAATCTATAACAAAAGCTCCCCCCAGGGGCCGCTGTGATTCAGGTTACCTTTGGTGAAGGTGAGCCAGTTAGAGAAAGAAGCAGGTAAGTGAAGGTAGAATTAAAAATCAGGTGTTGGTCCCCTGGAAGAACTATAGTTTCCAGTGGATCTGTCCCACAAGCACCAACTGCAGTTTCCCTAGGAGAACTTGGCCAAAGTCAAAGCAAACACCTGATTCCCCAGAAGACTAATCCAAACAAAATACTTCTCAGGGACAGAAAGATAAGACTGATGGGAAAGGTTCTTACAAGGATTTAAAATAGCAACTCAGGTCAAAGTTTATCCAGGGAGGAGAACCTGTGCACTCCTCAGACCTGAGCTGGCCCAAGGACAGTCTTAGTTGGTTCATGTCCATCATCTCCCCATTTACCATTTCTTTAAGATATAACACTCAAAATGCTAGACAAACTGACAGACCTTAAGAACATATATCAATAAGCTAGAAAACAGTTTCACCAAAGAACAATAAAAATCTCATCCAATAACCAAAAAACAAATCACAGTTAACCTTATTTGTAGGGGAGAAAATAACGACCAAAAAAAGGGTCAGCAGGGAGAAGGAAGGAAAAAGTATGGAAGGAAGAGAAGGAGAGAGGAAAGAAAGAAAAACACCTAAAATGGAAGGACCTCAACAGAATATCAGAGCTTTGTTTAACATGAACTTCCAACCATGGGCAATGTGATTCTAAATAATTAGTGACAGAAAGATCTCATATATATGAAAATCAGTGAGCTAAGTCACACTGAAAGCAAAAAGGCTCTCATGAATGTTGATAGACCCTCCACTCCACCCATAAGTCATAGCCACTGACCACTGGGAACTCATCTGCCTTAGAACAAATATGGAGTTGTGGATTCATCACAGCCAGGAAGACCGCACTCCATGGAGGACCATGGGGCAGCTCAGTAAGAAGGTAGGCGCCAGGAAGGATTTTTTTATAAGACTTGGGTCTGTATTAGGGGATTTGAGGGTAGATTCAAAGAAGCAGGCGTCTATGCTGGGTTAGATATTATCAGAAAGTAGTGATAATTCTGTAATTATGAGTGCGTATATTCACATTTTCTAACTAAACAATGATAGGATGAAAGGTAGCCAAAGCTGTAGTTCCGTAGTTGATAAAGAAGTTGCTGGTACATATGTTATCCTGGAAAGGAGTATGTTGATCCATGTTTGACATCCGGCAATTGTCTTATACCTGTGCTCAGCATGGGGTACCCTCAGCTTTGTCTTCCTCCCGTGAAGGGAAAATTAACTATTTGTTTGTTCGTTTGCAGTGCTGGGGATTGAACCTAGGGGTACTCTACCACTGAGCTACATCCCCAGCCCCTTTTATTAGTTTTTTTCTTTTTCCTCTTTGTTTTAGTTTGAGACAGGGCCTCACTGTTCTCCAGGCTGGCCTCAAACTTGAGGTCCTCCTGCCTCTGCCTCTCCAGTAGCTGGGATTACAAGTATGTACTACCATTCCTAGCAAAGGATAAATTGTTAAATCAGCCTAGAGGGTTAAAAATGCTGCTAGAGGTGGAAAGTAGGAGGACAAAAGGGACAAGGTAACTAGTCCTGACCATGTTTAATTTTACATGTTTAATTTTGGTGAAAACATTAAAATTTAAAACACTTTATATGAAGAGGGAGAGGGGGAAAGGAACAGAGCTGGGGAAAGGACTGTTGCATTAGGACCCACCAGAAGCCATTTCTTACACGAACCAGGAAATGTAAGCAGAGCCAGCTGGGATTTCCACAAAGGACAGGAAGTGCCTCTGGGGGCTGCATGTTTCTAGATTGTTTATGGTAAAATGCCTATGGGACAGGGCTGCCTAGAAAAGGTCAGGACAAGGGATTTGGCTCAGAGAGCATTGTAGGCCCAAGCAAGAGAGAGAAAAGTTTCAGAGAAATGCACAGAGTTTGAAGAACGAGGCAAGAAGCCCAGGTAGAAAAGAGAGGTGTGCTAAGGGGCCCCTCTAGGTCCTCTGCCGTACAACATTATTTTTCAATCTGCACAACACCCCAGCAAAATGGATTTCATTGTCCTCACCTGAATAAACACATTAGGAAACCGAAACCTGGAGAGGCGAAGCAACTTGCCCAGGCATATGTATTGTACAAGGCCTTAGGCTGTGTTAAAGCTCCACACTGATTTGCCATGAAGACTTACCACTGACATCACTATTCACTTACAGTATTTATTATTACAGTATTACTTACAGGTCTGGGAGGCGAAAGGTAAGTCCTAGGGGCTGGCGAGGCAGCCCAGGGGTAGGGGGCTTGCCTAGTGTGCACAGTACCCTGGGTCCCATCGCCAATCAGCAAATGAGCAAGCAGACATTCCCTGGATTCTCAATGATATCTCATAAGCGAGATAACCCTGAGATCATGTGACAGGGCCAGAGGGTGATCTGGAGACCTCACAGCAAGGGTGCGGATGGCCCAGGCGCTTCTCTGCCATGCAGAGTCTCTCAGAGCCTGTCATGGACCCTCTTCAGCACTTTTCCCAGTGCTCTGACTCCAGAACAGCCTTCTACCATCAGGCACCAGGATGTTCTCTGTCCCTTCCCCTGCTGTGCTGAGACCTGCTTCCCATTGGCGTGACCTTTGACTCTTGCCTGAGCCTGATGCTTTCTCAAATGAGTGTTTGCAGTTCCTCCCACACAGCTGCCCTCTACATTTCTCCTTTCTGGATCATGAACTGAGCACTTGGAAAATTTAATTCATTATTTCATCTCTGTATTCATGTATCTCATCTTCCCAACTTAAAGAGAAACCCCGTGAGGGCAGAGGGGGTTGTTTCAGACACACAGACTCACAGAGTTGCAGCTTGTCTGCTTGACGTAATTATTTCCCAATGATGCCTGAGGCCCAGAGGAGGGAAGTGACTGGGCCAGAGCCTTTAAAAAATAATTGTGGTGAAGTGCACATCATATATATATCATTTAAATCATTTTCCAATGTCCAGTATAATCCAGGGGCATGAAATATATTCATACCGTGCTTCACCATCACTCTATTTCCAGAGTCTTTCAACTTGCAAAATCAAAATCCTACTGAGGGTCATTTGGTGGCTTCTGCTTTTGGCTACTGTGCATGTTGCTGTTATAAACGTGGGCGTGCACAGCTGTACACAGTGTACAAGTGGCCTGGGGGCTCTCACAATGATTTTTTTTTTTTTCCACTAAGAGCATAGTGTCCTCCACAGAGTAGAAATTCAGAAAAAAGCCTTGAGGATTATAAGCTTAGCCAGCCCCTCCATCCTGTTGCAGAGAGATTTAAGCCCATGAAACAAAAGTCTGCCTGTTCTGTGATTTGGTTTACCTGCTGGTGTTCCCCAAACGCAATCGATGTTTAATTAAAACACACAATTAGTATGAAAGTATGGGTTTTCTTTTAACATCTCCTGTATCTCCATGTGTATTCCAGAGAGCAGGAAATCTCAGTCAGGACTTTATCTCTTCCTAAAATAAGGCGTTTCCTTGGGAAATCCTCATGTGTGCCCACATTTTTTTTTTTAAATAT
>PVLD010002478.1:41946-78794 GCA_004027595.1 Dinomys branickii
TGACAAACAGACACCAATTAGCATAAAAACTAGTACAATCACAACTAATCTATAGACAAGGTGATATGATCTCAACAGTGGTTATTGCTTTATCCATTGATATCTTCGAAGTGTAAATATATAAGCCCATATCCAGACATGCAAATTTAGTCAGACAATTAATCCTCTCAACAACAGAAAAAACACAAAAACCAAAAATGTGTGCCCACATTAAAAGCCATAAGATGTCAGCAATAACAAGGTCGAGGATTTCCTTCGGTGAATCTCACCGCGCAGCCTCCTGCTGAAAAGAAAGAGCATAACGGAATGAAAATACCAGGGCAGCTCTTCCCATGTGCTCCATGCTTTCTCTCTAAAGCAGTCTGTTTCTGAAAAATCCTTTATTCCTGTGCAACCCTCTCAAGGTGAATTCAAGGACAAATGCCTTTCACTAAGAACAGTAAGTGCAGGGGAAAACCTTTTTTACCTCTTTACACTAGCCTATGCTCAGCATCAAATTGATTCCTGTAGTGATTGTGATTATTGTTTAGTATACAGTACACTCCAAAATGTGTCTCAGGCCTTTCTCTTAGTTAATACATGCAGCAAATTGCCTCTCCCCACTGCTCACCACAGCTTCTGAGTTCACCAGGGCGCAGATATCATTTTGTGACAGTGGCCATGACTTACAGGAGGTTCTATCAACATTCCTGACAGCCTTTTTGGCCTTCAGGGTGACTCAGCTCACTGAAAGCTTTTTGTCTCTGAATACTTAACTATCATAACTATCACATTATGCCTTACACCCAACATTTCTTTTGGTCTGTGAAACAATTTCATCGGGGAAATAAGGCTGGGGTGATTACTAGGCTGGTGGAATGAGGCAGAAACCAAGGCCCAAGGGAAGAAAAGTGTTGAGGGTAGTACATAACACCGCTCACCTCAGCAATGGGTCAGAAAAACCACTAACTGCATTTGTAGGCATTTTGCCATAAACGATCTAGAAACCTCTAGCCTCCAGAGGCACTTCCTGTCCTGCGTGGAAATCCCAGCTGGCTCTGCCTACACTTCCTGGCTCGTGCCACTTTGGGACAGTCCAGGCGAAATGGCTTCTGGTAGGTCCGAACGCAACAGTCCTTTCCCCAGCTCTGTTCACTCTGCCAGGTTATGTCTCCCAAGCGTCATGGTTCACCCCCATAGGTTTTGTAGCACTCTGCCCTTTGAAGATTGCTTTATGTGCAAATTTTTATTTTTTGGCTGTTGACTCACCAGTAGATATAAATAAATAAGGTCTAATTTTTTAGTGAGTATACACTTTCCCCAGCCATGATATGTGGACTTCTAGACATAGCCCGTGCTCACCATCCCCCTGTGACTTGATTCTACAGTGGAAAATGTATCTCCACTTCTCTCTACCCATCTGATCTGTGATGGTGCAGCCTCCGCTCTCACATGCAGTCCCTCCCCTTCCCTGGCCTCTGTTAATCCCTTCAGTCCTTGTCTTTCCGCCGCACACACCATCACGTGACCCTTTCTGGCTCTGTAGAATCGCTTAAGTGTCAAGCGTACCTACCACATCTTCCCAGCATGTTGTCCTGTAGCCACCTTTGTGTTCTCCACAGAGGTTCCCGCAGGGCTAAGCACACAGTTGGTACTTAATAAATACCTGCTAAACCCACCTGAGAGACATAACCAGGCAGAGTGGGGGAGGTGGATAACCACCTGGAAGAGACGGCCCCTCCTCCAGGGCTGGGAGAGCTGGCAGCTGACTCAGCCCCAGGCTCTCCAAGTCCCTCTGGGCCTATAAGCTTCAGTAATTGGCAGCATTGCAACTTATGTTTCCGCTGAGTAGGGTCATAAATATTAACCTGAGAATACAATAGTGAAAGTCGCTCCTTCTTTTTCACATCCCAAACCCGAGAACAGAAATATTTGCCATCAGCCTATAGTATACTGCCAATATATCATCAGACATTGTGCATATGAGAAAGACACGTTTTCCGGAAAGTGTCCTTATTGCTTTTCTTGAAGTGGTGGAGAGTAAACAACCTTTAAGGTTGCTGGGACATTGCACAAAGTGCTTTCTACTGGAAACCTGTTTGATGGGTGAGACATCTTACTCGCAGATTAATTATGGATGTGCTACCATTTCAAGATTACATTAGGAAGCGAGTATGTCTCGAACTGTGATCAGTGGGTGGAGTACGAGCCTCTGCTGCATTCTTTCACAATAAAAAACTGAGGTTTGAAAAAACATGAAGAGCACTTTGGATTGAATAAAGTGAAAACTATTTAGCTAGGTTGGGGTTTGGATTGCCTGGGAATCTGCAACCCCCTCTTCTCCAGACGTATTCAGAATGTAAAAGTTAGTAAAACATTGTGCTTGACTTCTTGCCTTGATTTCATACCGAGACTAAAAATAGAAAGGCCAAAGACAGGAAAGTTGACATGAAGAAGGAAGTTGGATTGTGGGAAATAAGTTGTCTAAAAATATCAGAAAAGAGGACATGAAAGAATGGAGATAATTTTTTTTTATATTTTCATCATCACCCTGGAAAAACTCGTCTGGCATCTCTGATAATTCATCATAACAGTTCTCTTTTGTTTTGTTTTGTTTCACCAAGGCACTACAAATATCTTGTTTCAAGTATCAAATAGTTCTGTTTGTTTTTTCAGGAAAAGTAGCCACTCACTTTTCAGATTTTTCTTCCTTTTGCTGTTTGTCTCCAAACCTTTAAAGATATTTACTTACTTTTCCAGTCATAAGCAAATGTTTCCTGTAAAGAGTAAAATCTTAAATGCCCCAGGCTCTGAATGCCCTATGATCTCTGCTGCAGTTTCTCAGCTCTCATGCTGTGGCCTAAAACCTTATATATGTAAACAAGTGGGCCTGCCTGTGTGTGATAAAACTTTATTTACAAACAGAGCTGTCTGGCCTGCAGGCCATTGTCTACTGACTCCGCGCTGGGAGTTTACTGAATTTTCCTTTTTAGTCAGTGACTTTCTGCTGACTCTTACTAGGGAAGATGAAGATCAGGCTCTTTCACAGCCAACAATTCTTTCCACAGCGCCTGCTCCTCCCTGCACTTCCTGTACCGCCATCTTCCCAACAGCATGGATGGCTAAGCGATGGTAGATTCATCTGCGGCATCCACGTTATTGTGACTATATGAAAGCTACCGAGAGCTGAGTCATATAACAAAATTACATTTCCTTTCTCGCACAATTATTTTTATTTTCCTTAGAGGTAATCATTACCTTGTTTTCCCATTTGGATAATTTTTGAGAACAGATTATAAATCCAAAGTCAAACTCTCCAACTTTTAAGATCTTCACTGACATGGTTTCGTGCTAGATAATAGTCTCTTTTTGTTTTCTTTTTCTAAATAATACTAATGAAGGTGTCCTTTTTTAAAATTAGTGTTTGTTATACACAAGTTGCTTTCATTTTGAGAAATTGATATCTACCCCTATTTCTACCTCTACCTATGTGTCTTATCCTCTCCGTTTTCTATCTCTATCTGTATATCTTATCCCATCCCTCTACCTCCTCTCTCCGCTATCCTCTCCTCTGATCCCCTTCTCCATTAAGTCTTTCATTTTTACTGTTGTTGTTAGTAGGTCCTGAATTTCCCAGAGTTCTATTTTTATTCGTTGAATGACCCTTTTTTTTTGTTTCTTGTTTCACAGAGGTGATACGTTATTGCTCAGAAAATATCCACGCTGGTTTTCTCCTCCGAGTGTCTTTTCCCTACTCAGACCCTCAGTAGCTTTGTATTATTTGCCTGGTGATACAGTTGTATGTGTGTTTGTTCTTCTTTGGCCTCCTCCTACGTTTGAGACACTTCTAATGCTTCATGATCCTTCAGCTGCCGCACACATTTAGGAGTGATCTTTATGTGCAGAGCACCACTTTTCTTGCCTTTAGGTTTTGAATTAGGAAATAATTTTGTTTGATGTAAAATCTTCAGTTGAGATGAAAACCTTGTTAATTGCTTTGGCTATGGATGGAATAGCAGCAATAGTAAATAATCAGAAAATTCATAAGTTTTATTTTTTATATTTTAAACTTACAAGCTCTTTCTTGTCTCATGAGGATGCCTTGATAAAACACAATTTCTTGCAAATTTGAGTTTTCATAAATGTGCTTATTTGGTAAGCCCTGCTTTCCCTACCACCAAAACAAACAATATAGACCTTCATATATAAAAGCCTATGGTTAACTAGGCATAATGATGATACAGGAAAATAAAAACTCCCAACCTGAACGATATCTGGGACAAGTTCATGTTCTCTACAATCAAAGAATGAATTTTAGGAACAACAGAGGTTAAGAGCAGAATATATTTATTGAGGGAAAGAAAGCTGCTGTCCAAGAGAGGGACGAAAGGGGGGCCCGAGTGGGTTACTCAGGACTCTGTCTTTTCTAGGGACTTTTATAGAGCAAAACCACGAGGTGAGGTGGGTCCAAAATAGGGGGGAAATGGACAAAACTATGGTCATCAGGTAAAATTGATTAAATCAGGATCAAATGGGGAAGTGAGTCACGTAGCAGGTGGGCATGAACACAGAATGGGGGCTTCTCCTGTATGGGACTGGGTCAGGGACTCTTCAAGGTGATTGCTGCCTATTTAGATTATCAATTCCAGAGCCAGGCATGCTGGCACATGCCTGTAATCCCAGCACTCATGAGGCTGAAGCAGGAGGATTGTTGTGAGTTTGAGACCAGCCTGGGCTGTAAAGTGAGCTCAAGGCTAGCCTGAACTACATATCTTTTTTTTGAGACCCTGTCTAAAAAAAAAATTCTATTTTTTTTCTGTCTTTTTTTGGGGTCTCAAAAAAAAGACAGAAAAAAAATAGAATATCAATTCGTGATGCTTACACCTAGGGAGGTATGTGCTGTATTTGTTTAGTCTGGCCCACAGCAAGTACATATCTTATCTGTCATTTTGGCTCCTTGGAGGGCCCTGTCTGACTGCCTATAACATTTCTATCTAACTCAGCTGCCTATAACAGTGATACATACCTGTAACCCAAGCAATGAGGGAGGCTGAGACAGGAGGATCACAAGTTCGAGTCCTACCTGGGGAACTTAGAGAGACCCTCTTCCAAAATTAAAAATAAAAAGGACTGGGAATGTAGCTCAGAGGTAGAACACTCTTGGGTTCAGTCTCTAGTTCTGGAAAAAAATCCTACGGCAAAGAGAAACTTATTCCTCAACAACAAACAGCTTGTGAAAGTAACATCAAGACCAAGGTATATTCATGTTTATTATTTGGGCTTTCATTTAATATACATGGACTGAGATCCGAGAAGACAGCCTATTGTTGGAGGAAGAAGAAAGACTACAGAGACTACAGACGGCAAGAATGTAGCAGGAACTCAGTTCCAAGGAACAAAGGCTTTAGAAGTAAGGCAGACGTTAATAATCTATGTAGAACAACTGAGATTAGAAGCAGGAAGCTGGTCCTTAGACTACAGGAAAACAAGGTCAGGTTCCAAGCAGGATCAGCCACAAAGAAAATCCCTGATGCTAAAGGACGCAATTGGTTCCAGGGACTTGGGATGGAATTAAGCATTTGCATGGTGTTTAATGGGGATCTGAGGATCTCAGAAGTAGAAAACCAGGGAAGGACAGATGACCCCTACAAAGGTCCTGTTGACACTGACTTTATAGAGTTCTGATGGAAATCATTGTCTGGTTTCCTAGCTTTTGCAAGATCCAACAGAAATTAGAAGGCTGTTCTGGAAGGGATGTTAGATGCAGATCCCTGAAAAAGTAAATACGGGCAGCTAGATGCACAGCAGCAAAAGAGGAGATGAACAATAAAATATCAGAAGCCAGAAATCCCACTGCAATCTCATTTTAAGCTCTACAGAGCTCTACTGTCACCAAGAAAAGCCCATTACTTTAGGGCAGCAAATAAACAAAACTTGGGGACACACATTCCCACCCAAACTCCGATGTGGAAGGGTTGATCTCCTTTGTAAGGGGAATTTGTTTACCTCGAATAGTCCTTCCTCATCTGGGAGCTCTCCTTTTTTTTCTGAAGTCATGAAAGGAACATCAAAGGACTCCATTGATTCCGGTGAATTTGTATAATGAATTTGTGTATGACACGTCCCTCTGCATAAGGACAGAGGTGTAACAACTCTAACATCATGGCGTTCACTGGGCATGGTGGTGCACACCTACAATCCCAACATTCAAGCGTCTGAGGCAAGAGGATCACTGAGAGTTTAAGGCCAGCGTGGGCTACATAGTGAGGTCAAGGCTGTCCTGAACTCTATAGTGGGATCCTGTCTCAATACAAAAACAAAGACAAAAATCATGGTGTCATTCCTCTAATGATGAATATATATAAAGCGTATTTCTCATCCAAGAAGAGTTGTCTTTTCATCCAAGGCCTATGGAAACTTGGGCTTTTGGAATACTTTTCTTGGGAGGGTGGCAGAGATGGCTTGTCTCCTGAATCAATCCCCTGTGGAAGCTTGGGCTCAAGAGTGTTTCTTGCATGAAAGATTCCTGAGCTGGTTGGCTCACAATTCCACACCCATCAATCAAGCTGTCACAGAGTTCTGCCTCCTAGTTGCAAAGTCGCCCTGCTCTCTGTGGATGGCTTACCCGGCTCCTCCCACTCTTCTTTCACTAGCAGTGTGAGTGTTCACACCCTTCAGTGTGAAGATGATGGGTGTTAATGAGCATGATCCATCTGTGTAGCTTGAGTAGTTTTTTCTGATCAATCTAGTGTCTGGCAGAACACAAGGCGGAAAGGGTGGCATCTATGCTACTACCTGGAGGCACCTAAGAAAACAAAGCAAGCAGTGTTTGAGTGTTCAGTGAATCGAAAAGTGAATCTGAAAGGGCCAGAAGCTCCCTAAATGGGCTTAGATATTCACACCTACATGTTCAGGTACTCTTGCCAGGATCGCCCCACCTACCCCAAAGCATTCAAATTAGGCGTGTTTTTGACAAAGCAGATGGCATGGTTTATACATGCAGAAGTAAAGTTGACCTTTGCAAGTAAGCTTCGTGGTTGGAATGAATAATCATGCATTTCTTTCCACTAAGAGTTACAAACTCATCAAGATTCTACTTCCTACTTTTGAGTTTGAATCTGCATGTGATAGAAGGGGTTTATTATAAAAGAGCCCAGGAGAAAGAGGCACATTGCTCCCTTTCTCTGGAGCAGAATTATGGTCAGAAATAAGCAGATCAAAAGAATAAAACCCCTCTCCTCTTTGCCCAATTTACCAAAGACAACCTACCTTTTCCAAGTCAGTAAAAGAAATATTGGAAAGGTACTTACTACAGCTTCTTCCCTTGAAGGGTTCGTTTTAACATCTTCCCAATGGGACACCGTTTTTCATTGCATTAAAGAATTCTCAAAGAATTTATGCTCTCAGATACTATTTGCCAATGTGGACGATTTGTCAATGAGCAGCGAGACCAGTGAACTGGCTATGAACATAGGTAAGAAAGCATATTGATTAGTCTGACTTTGTATTTAGTAATATCTTAGAGAGCACCAATGCATGGCAAATATGCTCCACAATGCAGAACTATGCCTTCCTTTGAATTTCACTAAGACTCCTGCATATATCACGTGGCAAATAGATCGTGGCTATAATCCCATAGAAAGGAGCACCATGTTGTGATCATATGACCTGATTGTAAAAGTGAATTAGAGAGAAATGTCCTATAACTTTCCCAGTACAAAAATTATCATGATACGGCAATATGGTTACACTTGATTGTGGCAACCCGATGGGCTTGGGAGTCACCAGGGCACTGGTGGGGCACCCTTCTGAGTGCGTCTGGGTGGGTCATGGAAGTGTGACCTTGGGTACTGTATGTGATCTCTCTGCCCTCATTCTCTGTTCTCTGCTCTGCTTCCTGGATGCCACAGACCAAGAAGCTTTGCTTCTCTGCATCCTTTCTCCATGACATTTCCGCCTTGGAACCAGCCAATCATGAGCAAAAACCATGAGCAAACTAAGCCTCTTCTCTTTTAAATTGTAGATGTCAGTTATCCTGTCTCAGTGACAGGAAAGCTGATGAATACAGATATCAAAGTCCTTTATCTTTTCAGTGTCTGGGAAGTTCATTTCACTTTAAAAAGCCCCTTGGGTAGAACCAATTCACAGGGTAGAACTGCATTTCTATGATTGATATTTAAATAGTCCCTCTCTTTTTTCATCTGAACGGACAATGATATTGCCTTCATTCCCCAAGCTGAGGCCTCAAAGTTTTTTTATCCAGTCTGTCTGTATTTTTTTGAGGTATTAATGACTGTGCTACCTTTCCAGAGGCCAGTGTGCAGTTTCTACCTGGGCCATATCATCAATGGCCCTGGCATAGGAGGCCACAACTAGACTTTGCAGAATGGACGACCCTCATTCTCTCTAGAATTTTTTGTTTGCCTATTGTCTTCTTTTCTGCAGTGCTGGACCAAGGCCAGTAGCAGGACGTGCTGGAGCCAGGATGGAGGGCTCAGGTGAAGCGACAGAGGAGAATCAGACATGCTGACTGTCATTTCAGCACTTCCAGTGTCAACTATGACACATGCAAAATTCACCTAGTATTTAGTAGAAAGTAAGAAGGGTTGGCCCTAGCAACTTCTTTCTGGGCACTAACTTTGCACTGTAAGCTGTTCCTAAAGAACTAATGATCTAAAGCAACCCCTGTCATCATAGGCCATGCCTCAGAGAGTGGAGAGCCTGCCACATTGGAGCTTAGGAAATACAATCTGCCACACATGCTTCTAGGAGGAGGTAAGCTTTTTAAGCAGTTGCCTCATCACCCCACTGTGACTACTTTTCACTGCTGAATGCACAAAAAGTGTCTGGTTAATACTGGAAAAATTGAAGTGAATTGGACTCCTGTCATTTTTTTAAATTTAATCAAATTATTGATACAATTTAGGTACATACAATGATCACATTCATCATAGGGAATTTGTACTTGTACATGATATACCTAAAATTGTCTCCCCCCCATTCCCCTCCCCTGCCTTCAACCCTGCTTATCCTTCTTTTCTCAATTTTTTCTTTTCCTTTCCTTCCTTTCCCCCTCCTCCCTCCCTTGTTCCCCTTTCCTTTTGAACAATTTCTTCCCATTTCACAATATCTATTGTACAATTTCATTCTTATTTACACTTTTAATTTCTCACACCATAGAGACAATGCAATAAATATTTAATTTATTTCACTTAAGAGCGTGGTCTCAAGGTCCACCCATTTAGTAATAAATGTCCCAAGTTTATCCTTCTTAATGGTTGAATAATATCCCATTATATTTAAAAAAAAGACATCTTTTTTATCCATTCATTCATTGATGGGTATTTGGATTGTTTCCAAGATTTAGCTATTACAAACTGTGCCAGTATAAACATGAGTGCACATATATCGCTGTGGTATGGTGTTTTTAATTCTTTTTGCAAAGATACCAAGAAGGGGAATAGCTGAGTCAAACAGAACATCCAGTCCTAGTCTTTTGAGGAATCTCCACTGATTTGTACAGTGGTTGCCCCAGTCTGTACTCCCACTAACAGTGGAGAAGGATTCCCTTTTCCCCACAACCCCACCAGCATTTGTTTTTTTGGGGGGTGGTTTGCAGTACTGGGGATTGAACTCAGGACGTTACATGTGCCAGGCAGGCCCTTATTCCACTGAGCTATCTCCCGAGCCCCCCAACAGCATTTGTCATTGGTTGATTTCTGGATGACAGCCATTCTTTCTGGGGTGACGTGGAATCTCAGTGTTGTTTTAATTTGTATCTCTTGAATGACCAATGATATTGAAGATTTTTTCATGTATTTATTTGCCATTTCTACTTCATCTGAGAAGTGTGTATTCATCTCAGATGCCCATTTTTGGATTGCATCTTTAAATTTAGGGGATCTGATTTTTTTCAGTTCTTTATAAGTTCCAGATATTAGGTCTTTGTCTAAAAGAGCAACTAGCTAAAATTGTTTCCCACTCTGTGGGTTGTCTTCTCACTCTGTAGGTAATTTATTTTGCTGTGCAAAAGCTTTTAAATAAGATGAGATCCCAGTTGTTGATTCTTTGCAGTATTTCCCATGAAATCTGGGTTTTATTGCATACACCTGTGTCTTAAAGAGTTCTGCCTATTTTTTCTTCCAGCAGGTTTAGTGTTTCTGTTTTACTATTTAGATCTTTGATCCATTTTGATTTTAGTTTAGTGCATGGTAATAGACACTGGTCTAGTTTTAGTCTTCAGCATGTGGAAAGTCTGTTTTTCCAGCACATTTATTAAAGAGGCTGTCTTTCTCCCAGTGAACATGTTTGGCCCCTTTGTCAAAGATAAGGTGGCTAACTGTGTTTGGAGTCATTTCTGCTTCTTCTTCTAATCTGATCTTTTTTTTCCAGTACCATGCTGTTTTTTTCACTGTGGCTCCATAGTACAACTTCAAGTCAGGGATTGTGATGGCCCTGCCTTGCATTTGTTGCCCAGAATTGTTTTATTCTAGATCTCTTCTGATTCCACATGAATTTTAGAGTTGTTTTCTCTAATTTTGTGAGGTATTTTCATGGTATTTTGATTGTGATTGCTTTAAATCTGTATAACAATTTTGGGAATATGGTCATTTTCCCTATGTTGGTTCTTCCTACCCAAGAACAAGGGATTTCTTTCCATTGTCTGATATTCTGCAATCTCCTTTTTCAGACTAATGTAGTTTCCAATGTAGAGATGCAGAAAAAGCATTTGACAAAGTCCAACACCCATTCATGACAAAAACCTTACAGAAAATTGGAATACATGGTCTTTATCTCAATCTGATTAAAGCCATCTATGACAAACCAATGGCCAACGTCATACTAAATGGAGAAACACTGAAAGCTTTCACTAAAACCAGGAACAATACAATAATGTCCACTATCACCACTCCTATTTAATATAGTTCTGGAAACATTAGCCAAAGCAATTAGACAAGAGAAATAAATAAAAGAAGTAAAGATAGGAAAGGAAGAAGTTAAATTATCATTATTTGCAGATGACACAATACTGTACATAGAAAACCCCAAAACCTCCATAAAAGACTTTTAAGAGTTAATAACCTAATTCAGTAGCATAGCTGAATACAAAGTCAGCACTCACAAATCAATAGCATTCCCATACAAAAATAACAAACTCACTGAGGGAGAAATTAAGGAAACAACACATTGCACAACAGCATCAAGAAAAGCAAAATACTGAGGAATCACTCCAACAATGGCGTCTTGTCATTTGATCACTTCTCTTGCACTCTTCTTCTTTACTTGAGGAAGGAATCATCACCATTATATCCAACTCTGAGGAACTGCCTTGACCTCCATCTTAGGTAAAGGAGAGTGGCTTGTGGATATATCCTGCAGAGAACCCACACATTTACTAGTGAATTTCTCCTTCTGTCTGACAATGTCCCACAGAGAAAGGGCCTCTTCTTACCCATTTTTAGCTTTTAGGCTTCTTTATGGCATTGCTCCAGCCCAAAGATTCAACCCTCACAGCATCTTCCTGCCACTGGGGAGTTTTAAAAACCTACTGACACACAAGTACACCCAGGAGCATGTTTCAGTAGGACTCAGGCATCCAAGTTTCTTTTCCTTTCTAAGTGCCCTGGGTCATTGTAATGTGTACCCAGCCATGACAGCTGTCAAACAAACCCTATGGATTTGACTCTGTCTCTGGGAGAGTGAGCTTGGGGCTCAGGATCACCCTTTAGGGGCCTTTTCCAGCGTCCAGAGGAGTGAAACTGGATCTAGGATCTGGCCTCTCAGCTCAGAGATCTGATGTTTTGATCTTTGTGTTTTTACCATCTATTCTGTCCCACAGGACAGACTTTTCTTTCTCCACATATTTACACTCCTTGTCCTTTTCAGGCCTCGCTCCTTTGCCATCTGCGCAGCCATCTTTCTCACCAGCTCCCAATTTTCTGGATCAAACTAACCAGCATTTCCAATCTAGTCTCCTCTTGGAAGGACTTGAAACGGGGAAAGCAGCTTTTCAGGGAGGAAATAAGGAGGCCACAGAAGCAGGAGACTCATCGAGCCGGGCTGATGCACGGCCAGTGTGAGCCACGAGTGTGACATTCACAGCCCGGTGCACAAAGCAGCTTCCTCCAACCCCACCTGCCCTCATTGCAAGAGAGCCAGGTGTGCCGTGTGCACTCACGGCTTTCTGATCTTGCCCGTCCTCCGCTATGGTAGAGATTGTATCTCTCATGGGAATTGCTCCCCCTCACTTTGAACGCAGCGATCCCATGGTTCTGGCCACTTTCTGCAGCAGTTCTGGAAGCCCTCTTTCATTAGTGTCTTTAGTTGTGCTGTTGTAGCTACTTTGATGGCCCTGAACTGATTCAAAACATTTCCCTTTCATGATCATTTTGACTTTATGAAAGAGCCAGAAGCCACACAGTATCCAATCCAGGGAATAAGGTGCATAAGGACACATCAAAATGTCTTTAGGAGTCTATATTTCCACTGCATTGCGCTCAGCAGCAGTGTTCACCATACATTTTACCAGACTCCATAAAATTGGACTCCAGCTCTGCTGCAGAAAGTGGTAAGAGCAATGGGGTACGTGCACTGAAGCAAGGAGGAGTATTCTTGAGGGAGACTAAAGGCAATGGGTCTCTTACTGTAATCATCTTTTTATCGAAACACACACTGTAGATTCTGATCAACCTTTAACACCCCAAAAGGACTTGAACAGCCTGGCTAACTTGGTTCCTATTATCCAACAGATGGTGTACAGCCTTCAACCAAAAAAGCCAAACACATTGACACACTGTGCAAGGATATTTTGATGGGCTCATCAGAATTTGGGACAGGGCTTAGGGAAGAATCAGTGTAGTTGAGACAGGTGAACCAAAACTGCCAAGCCACAAAGAGAAAAGAGAGTGGGAAAACAAAACAAACCAGACCAACGCCTCACATCCCAACCACCTTTCCCTTGGAGTGAATGAAGGAAACAGTATTGCTAAGGGAAGGAGGCCGCAGGGAAGAGCAGCGGGGCTCCTTCCCTCAGAGGCGATCGGACTGGCCTGCATGTGGCCCACTCTTGGGTGCCTCGCACAGTGTGTACTTTGACATTGTTATAGTGGAGATCCCAGGAGAAAGAGCACTGGCTCATCAACTTCCAAGGAGTGCTGCTTTGGCCTGTTAAAATCCTGCTGACGTGTTTGCAAATTTCTCCCTGAGTTTTGCCAAGGACTGGCCCAAAGCCTCTTCTTAGCATGCTCCATTTCAAACAGGCTCACTGAGCTGTTTTCCTGTTATTACTATGTAATTAGAGAAATTGACTGTGAGAGCCAATCCTCCTCGTTTAGTAAAACCCTGTTATAAGGTGCCTCTTCGTTCCAGTGTTCCGTGGCCAGCCAAATCACACCTCACAGAGATGGCCCTCAAATTCTGTCCCTGGTGTTAGCTCTATCCCAAACCCCCAAGGCTTCCTCTGGATGGTCTGAAAGTGAGAATAGGGAGCAAACTGAGGGAATCTGGCACTTATTTATAAAGCCCCGCCCATGCAAGACTGATTGCTGCAGAGACTGGGCTCTGGCTTCCTGCACTAGCTGCTGCTGGCTGTAGGTCCACATACAATTGTTACATACGGTGACGGTTGTCCACTCGCTAGTCAGTGAGATGGTGACCAGTGGGTTTTGGGCCACGGACTCATAGGGAGCATTTATCACATGACCTGGGGAGCAGAAGCAGCACTGAGGTTCACAGTGATCACATCCACCCTCAAACAGTGCTCAAACAGTCTCAGAGACTTCATTCAGATTCTCCAGGCACCTGGCCAAGGGCCCAGTCTCTAAGACCCACACCACCCAAGAGAATTGAATTTGGCCCATCAAATTCTCCACCACTGTGTTCTCCAGTCAGTCACCCTGGGATTATTGGTCTAGGAGTCCACAGACTCCCTGGGACCACAGATTCTGGCTAACTGGGAATTTTCTGGTATTACTGGAAACTGCTGGAAGCTTCCAGTGGCCGTTTCTACATTAGATGCCATTTCTACATTAGTCAGTTAAAAATTATATGGTCTCAATTGGAAGAGAGGTACAGAGACTCTAGCAGTATCAGCAGCTCAATAAAATGCTGAGAAGAAACTGAGGACACTCAGGGAGCTCCTGTGGTTCAAGCACTTTCACAATCTATTCACTACACAAACCACAGCTGAGAGCTCACTGTGGGCCAGGCGCAGAGCAAGCGGTGAGCCGCCTCCAGCTGCTGAGCTGGAGAAGACATAGGAAATGGTGTGGAGAACAGATACACAGGCAGTGGTCGTAACAGCATACAGAGACAGGACAGGAGTTATGATGGACCCAGGATCCAAGAGTTGAGAGTCCAGGCTGTGCCACCAGCAAACAGGGAACCCAGAAGATCTGAAGGGCAGAGTCAGGAGGCAAGTCTTCCCAAGGGCTTCTTTATGACGAGTAGTCCCGCCAAGCAGCTCCCCTGGATGACAGAGTCAAAGCAACAGTAGCCTTCAGTGCTGTGTGCATCCTCGCAGGCAAACATCTGGCCCTTGACTGAAGCCTCCTCCCATTTCTCAGCTGACTCATCTCACTTGTGACTGGATATCACTTTTCGGAGGAAGCTTTCCTTGGTTCCCCAAAGCTGGACAAGCATCCCTCCCTGGAGCTTCCCACCGCTGTCCCAAGTGGAAGGCCTTATCCCTGTCCGGCAGAGCCATGTGGATTGAGGAGCCACCGTAGTCCCCACTGCCTCTCAAGGACACTCAGCAAATACTGACTAGAATATGGGTGGATGGGGTAGCTTCTTTCTTGTCGAAACCCTTGGTAGACACAAATCCCCCTGCCAGGACCACCCTGCCTGCACATGACAGCATCCACTAATGGGGTGGGAGGGCGTGAAGACAAAGTGTAACTTCATGTCTCATACACATCCTTGGAGCATTTGACCAAATTTCAGATGCACCACAACACTCCTGTCTCTCTCTCACCTCTCCCTGCACCATGGAAGGGTCTGACAGTGGCTCTTAATGTATAAGGTGATAGGGTGCTTTCATATCTCTGTCACACCTAGAGTCTTTATGCTTTAAGTAATGCAGAATTATCACATTTTACGTAGTAAAATCATGACAAACTTGGAGGGAAAAAGAAAAGCTTTGCATTCCTTTGTTTCAGCTGAGTAAAAATCATAATTACTACAATGACTTCTAAACTACAAAGCAACAGCATGGATTAAATATATGTGTATTTAAGCCAAGCAAGTCTTATTTGTGTGTGACATAAAATTCCAGTTTTTCCTCGCCTTCATGTTTTATGCTCTAGATAGTAGGATACGGTATGATCTTTTGCTCACAATTAGAGGGAGAATTGATTGTGAATGGGCAGTGCAGAGAGAAAGAGATTCATTCCCTGGTCAGGGCAGGGGGCTCTTGGTGCTCAAGAACAAGGAATTGAGTTCCTGTTTGTTTTATAAATACCTTGATCCAGAGTGAAGCCTTTCTGAACTCCTTCTGTGCCCATCTAAGGTAGTATAGTGTTTAAGACTGGACTCAGCTAGTAGCAAAATACAGTGCTGTCTTCTGGATGCTAAAATAAAGGTATTCTCCCTGCTAAGTAAGAGCAATTTCACACATTATTATCAATCAGACATTGAAATGTATCTCGGGGGGAAAGAGAGAAGCAACATTATTCATGTCATTTAAAATTAAACCAGGCCATGAATTGATCTGCCTCTCAGGCTGTTGGTTCTTTTTTGATGATGCTTCCGGGCTCGAGGTTAGAAATGAGGAGGGCAGATGTAGACTAGTTTGTTGGAATAATTGCTTTATTACCAACCTGCAGAAAAAGGAGCAGAGCCTAAATCAAGTACAAAATAAGCTCACAAAACCTCCTGAGAGCATCTCCGTAAAACTGCGTTTGTAATTACTTGTGTTTAGTATGTTCCTTTTTAAAAATGTAATGAAATAATCAAAATAGTTGAGAAAGCAGCATGTATTTATAAGAGTCAAATTAACCTAGGTTGAAATTCTGACGCTTCCTGGCTTTGTATTCCTGGGTACCCCTAGCCATGCAGAGAGAGATACTGATAGACCTGCCTGATTGGACTATTGAGAAAATTAAACACAAGAAAGCGCAAGACACCTTCAGCATGTGGAGCAAGTGGGGCGCCATTCACAGGGCTCCACAAGGCTGGGACAAGGTCTTCTTACTCATCCACAGCAGGCAGCACACAGCAGTGACCAAGAAATGCTCGCTAACTGGAGGCTCCCGTGCATGGCAGCACAGCTGGCATTATTTTTCTATGCTCTTGATATTTTTGTGGCCACATAATACTTCAGTAGGTGGACAGAATTCCCTTTCCCTTTCATCTCTGCGCATTTCTGGGTATTTGACATTCTGTCATAACCGTCTGTATGTTGCATCTCTCTCTACTCTGCTTTGTCAGGAGGAGCAGGGCTGCCCAGCATGGCGGGAGAGCAGTCCCCTGAAATCCAAAGCATGACGAGAAAGAACATGCCATCATTCCCTAAAACCGATGAAAGTCAGAATGTTGAGAACAGAGCGGACTTTGGTGCCAAATTCTTTGTATGAGCCAGACTGGCTGCGACTTGGAAAACTAAGGCAGTATTTGATGCCAGGTCCTGGACCAGAATCCAGGTCCTGCTCTTGTCCAGAGTATCTTTGCTCTAAACTAGTATTTGCTTGTCACCTGTGTACACATATGGCCACATTTAACGGGTGTGTCATACTTTAGCTACTGTTGCTACTTAGCTTGTATTTGACACTGAACAGACATGCTTACAATCCAGGCTACTGAGCCCCTCATTTGCCAGGCAAGGTTAGAGAGACTTGGAAGATTTGATGCAATATTTGGGTGTCTTCTCCTCCTACTGAAAAATGTAGAGAACGTAAGGTAAGCTCACACTGCCACTGTGAAAACGCTTCCAGAAATGCCAAAACCATACACAGCATCACCACCTGCTACAGACAAACTCCCACCTAATTCCAAAAATTCAGTTCAACAATGTCATTGAGTTTACCAGGCTAGGGAAAGTAATTCACATTGAGACAGTTGCAAATATATTGACACAAACAGGAAAGGATTTCCCACAACCAGAAGAGATGCCAGAGTCAGGCCTCAGAATCATGGAGAAAGGGATGTGTGTGTGTGTGTGTGTGTGTGTGTCTGTGTGTGACTGTGTATCTGTGTGTGTGTGTGGTCCTGGGGACTGAACCAGGCCCCCTGCACTATATCCCCAGCCCTTTCTTCATTTTTTGAGACAGGAATTTGCAGGCCAGTCACAAACCTATGATCCTCCTATCGCAGCCCCCAAGGATGCTGAAACTCCAGGTCAGCACCACCACGCCTGACTTTGAAGGGCATTTTTCAACCTGGTCTCTCAGTGGCTGAAACACAATGAGGATAGTGGGTGGCAGAGAGAGCAAAGACGCGCCTCATGGTCCTTCCCTCGTTCCCAATAAGCAGAGACCTCAGAGACCAGGAAGTGCCAGTCCTTCACTCCATGAGTGAGGAAAGCAGAACCTGGGAAAGAATCCACCTTGCTCAGTTCTTGTGACTGGTTCAGGACTAAAGCTGCCCTGGTTTGGGTTCCAGAACATTCCCTAAAATACCAGTCTTCTCCATCCTTATAAGAGGCTTGTTTGGGGAAGTCAATCTAACAAGCCTTTGCTGGAGTTTGCAAATTTTGCATAATAATGCCATAATGACCCATAGCAGGGGTTTAGTGACTTTCCGAATGCATCACACAGCCTCCCCAACCTAAAGAATGACAGTAGTGTGACCAGGATCAGTATTTTATTAAGCAAAAATTCCAGCTTGGTCGTCTTGGGCCAAACCTAGAATTCAGCGTGCCTGGGGAAAGGAGGTCTGGGTTCCAGGGGTCCTGGGGCCAAGGCAGAACAGAGGCAGCGAGAGAAGCACAACCTCTGTGCTTAAAACCACATTCTTGGGCTTTCAGGACAGTGAGGGGACAGTCAATCAGGGGGCCTGACACACAGTGATTATGGCCTAGTAGCACAAAGAGTATCTGCTGTGTGGTCCGGAGGGCCATGCACGAAGGTAGGAAACGTCAGGCAGGGAAGAGAGAGGATGGCCGCAGCCATAGAAAGCCTCACGGGCTGTTGGGCCCGCAGCTTGGCAGTTAGGAGAAACGGCTCAAGCAGCTTCTGCAGGGGCCAAAAGCTACACCAGACACTCTGGCTGTGACAGCGGCCAGCAGCACCCAGGCTTGGACACTCAGGGCCACCTAAGAAGTCCTGCTCCTGGGTGGGTACCCAGGGAGGAGCAGATCCACAAGGGCTTCCTGCAGGAAGAAGAGGACCGCCTGGCCCGCAGGGACCCCAGCAATCCCTGCGGAAGGGAATGACCTGCTTTTCTGATACCCAGGTCCTGATTGTAACCTCTGGCCAACGTCTGCAGACCAGATGGAGGAGACGAGGTGTGGGAGCAAGGTGCCTCTTTACTGAGCACTTACCACAGCACTATTTCTGGAACAAGCAGAAGTATGACTAAGCTGATTTGTATTCTGCCAACCAAAGGAAAATATAATTAACACAGCAGCTGGTCCCCGCAAAGCCCGAGGGAAAGCCCGGGAAAGAGAGGGCTCTGGAGGTGCAAGGCAAAGTCAAAGCACAGCGAAGGTGCTGTCCTCTAATCCCATTATGTCCCTCCCCTAATGCCTACAATCAAATCAAGAGAAAAGACCATGTAACCTGGTCCATCAGGCCATTAAAAAGAACAGATTGCCCCCCGCACGAGCACGGGAAAGCGGCAGATTGCGCTGAGAGTTTTCCCATCTCTTGCTGCCGGGCTTCGCCAATCTCCAATCGCCGCCGCTCAGCCCTCCTTCGGGCTCCCGGACTCCGGGGCAGCTGATCGATACAGCTCCCGAGCCCCACCTTCTACAGAGACAGGAGCCCGCCAGGCACCGGGAAGGAGGGAGCCCAACTGCTGCGCACAGATACACCTCGCTTCATGTTTCGTGTGGGGAGAGGAGGATCTGTAATTAGTAACCCCCAGAAATAAAGCCTTGAGCCTGCTCCTCAGCTCATCTCCTTCTGAAAGAAATGCGAGAAACAACTGGCTGCTGATGCTTTTCATTGGCCCTTTCTTTCCCTCCGGTGGTTCGCATTCATATTTAGGAGACTATTTGCTAAGCTTTATAGATTTTTATTGACTTGACATTACTTTGGCCTTTCATAGACATCCAGCTGGAGTACTCTACGATTTTCAAGTGTCTCACTTTTTTATTTTCGTGACTTGAACAAATTAGTGCCCAGCCCCTCCTAACTTGAGTCTTCTTTCTTTCTTTCTTTTTCTTTCTTTCTTTCTTTCTTTCTTTCTTTCTTTCTTTCTTTCTTTCTTTCTTCTTTCTCTCTTTCTTTCTTTCTTCTTTGCTTTCTTTCTTTTCCTTTCTTTCTTTCTTTCTTTCTTTCTTTCTTTCTTTCTTTCTTTCTTTCTTTTCTTCTCTCATTTTTCTTGTATCATTCATCAGGGCTGAAACCAAGCGGTTTGTGAGGGTGGATACACCTTCTTCCCTTCCCTCCTGCCGGGGTTGTTAGATCTGTCTTCCTGCCCCATGTCTATAAATCTAGGCATCGCTCCATTGTTTGGTTGAAATATCTGCCTTTCACTATGAGACTGAGCTCTTTTATTCCTTCGTTCTTCACAAACTTGAAGAATAGTGGATTTGACTCCAGTGTCAGAATTGTCTCCAAGTGGGTCCGTCCTATTTCACAAATGTTGTACGTTCACCATGTAAATATATATTATGCAACATAATGGCTTGATCTCAATCTTTATTTAATAAGATGGTGATGCTAGTGCAACGATATAATATGGTTTAATCTAGTTTTACCTATAGAAATATAGAAAGGGAAGCAAAAAGAGTTGAAAGTCACAGTGGAAAGAAAGCTGCAGATGTGCAGGGGCTACAGTGTCTATGACTAAGTGGTGGCAACGATGGCTTTATGAAAAGGGGTCAGATGCTGGTTTTTTTATGTTTGGTTGGTTGGTTGTTTGGTATTTGTGGTGCAAGGGATTGAACCCAGGACCTTCCCACTGAGCTACATCCCTAGCCCTTTCTAAGTTTTTGTGGGGTTTTTTGTTTGTTTGGTTGGTTGGGGTTTTTTTGTATTTTTACTTTGAGATAGGATCTTGCTAAGTCACCCAGGCTGGGCTCCAGCTTGTGACCCTGCTGCCTCAGCTTCCCAGCCTGCTGGAGTTACAGACATGTGCTACCACACCAGGATGGTCAAGTTGCTTTTTTTTTTTTTTTGACGGTACTGGGGATCGAACTCAGGACCCTGTACTTGCTAGGCAGGTGCTTATTCCACTGAGCTATATCCCCAGCCCGGTCAAGTTGCTTTTATGAAGAGATTGTCCACTGAGAAGTCTGCAAGTACTAATTGGATTCTGGCTAATCTATGCTTCCAGTTTTGGTTGATGACAAAGAAAACAGTCAAAAATAATAAACATATTCCAAACCAAATGTTAAGTTATTTAAACAATTCCCAGAGACCAGAAAATAAAGGCAAAGTTTCTGTTGTCCCTCAGTTTGGAGATACTATTAAAGACCTTACTGTCATAGAACCTGTATGCAAAAGGGACACACTCACGTTCCTTGGGGAACATTTAAAAGTACTGCTTTAACCTTAAAATTTGATCATTCATTAGAAGATCAATCTTTCCTGTTTCCATATATAAAACACTCAAGTCCATTGCCAGAATTCCAATAGTGAGGAAAGATACCCACTGAGCTATCTTTGCTCAGTCTTTGAGAAAATATCTGTTTGTCAACTGTGAGACTTTGGGTAAATTAATCCACTTCTCTGCCTAGGGTAAAAGGAATGACAGTCTCTTTAGGTTGCTCTAAGGTCAGTTAGATAACAATGGAAAAGGGTTAGGTTGAGTAGCAATCACTTATTCATGCATTCAAGAACCACTTGTTAGTCAGGCATGATGATGCACACCTATAATCCAACTCTCTGGAAGGCTGAGGCAGGAGAATTGCACACTGGAGCCCAACCTGGGCAACTTAGCAACTTAGCCAAATTCTGCTCAAAATTTAAAGGAGGGGGAGCTGGAGATGTATCTCAGGGCAGAGTCTCTGAGTTCAATCCCCAGCACCCAAAACAAGAAACATTCATTAATTAGCTGTGGTACCCAGGCACTGTGCTGCGCGCCAATGACTTGCTAGCACACAGCACAAGGACACTTGGTGTTCCCCTTCCTTCTTCCCTGACAGTGCAGCCCAGACAGCTCTTAACCTGGCCAGCGCCCTGATGGGCGTTCTGGACACCTTCTTCTTCCTCATGGCCACCCTAGCACTCTTCTGTTCCCCAGTCTGTAGGGCCCTGCCTCCAGCCTCAGGGAAGCCCTTCTCCCCCCAGTCCAAGCAGCCTCATCCTACCAGGGTGGCTATCAGGCCGCTGCACTGGAGGACTTTTCTCCTGCCAAGCTCTCTGACACCCTGGGCTCTGTGGTCCCTGACACTACATGTGGGGTCTTTTGACTTGGTGATTACAGAAAGTGAAAATCAGACCAAGAAACATAAGAGAGCGGGCAAAGGTTTCCATCCAGAAGTAAACGATAAGGCAAAGGGATTTCTGAAGAGCTGAAGGGGAGAGAGCACGGCTGCCCCAAATCATGGGTCGCCCCTTCACAAAGCAGAGGCACAGGTGTTGCTGGCTTGGCTAGCCTCTGGTTGATCACTATGTCAGTTCCAGTTCTGCTAGGTGGCTCCAGAGAACCCTTATCACAGCTGGGGGTGACCTGGCTCCCTGACATGATTGCTGCCGCTTAGGCGGTGATCTCATCTGCAGTGCTCTGTCTGTAGACTGCTGGGCCCCAAGGTGACTGCAAGCTCAGGACAATGACTGGAGACTTCAGCATAGCCCTGAGGGTTGGAACAGGCCACTGTAAAAGCTGACAGCTGTAATCTCTGCAAATGCTGAGAACATTTTAGTTACTCTTCTCCGTTGTCCTCTGTCTTGGGGGAAAGGGACAGAGATGAGAGAGGTTAGGTAAATTTAGGGTTAATAAAGCTTGTATTACCAGTTTGTAGACAGACACTCCTTAAGTAATTAGCATACCGATGTACCAAGCTGAGCAGGAAGCTAGCCCAAAGCTTAAGGACACAGAGACACCAAGGCCCCCGTGAAAACCCAGTGCACACCAGCAACATCAGCTTGAAAGTCCCCGGATTTCTCATTTCTCCCCTGAGATATTTTATCCTCCCATTCTTAAGGGGGAGCGGATGACAGTTTCTCTTTGTGAAGTCACTTTAGGCCCAGGGTCCTGGGTGGGCACTGAAGCCACAACATGGCCCAATACAATGTGCCGAAGCTGCTCTCTGGAGAACTTACTGTGTTCCCTGTGGACGAAGATGCCAGCAACATGGCTGGAGACTGCAGAAGTGCGTCAGCTCTTCCCCCTGAACCATCTCAGTCTCAACCCCCATGCCCAGCACTGGCCCTGGGCCACTGCAAAGAATGAGCAGGGCGGCTTCTTAACCACTGCAGAGTCTCTGAACCAGCCCAGACCATCAGGCACCACCAGATGACTCCTCTGTGAAACTGAGTGCAGGAACCTCTGCATCCAACCACCCAGTCCATCTTGTTTATTCTCCTCAGACCATCAGGCATTTCCTTCTGCTGCCCTGTGCAAGACTTGGCCCTTCTTCCCGTCCAGTTCTGTCTCATCTCCTGTGTCAAGGCAGATCTCTGATCACCATGGTGGAGAACACAAAAGGAATGGGATTCTGTGTGTCGCTGACCACCTCTTGGCCCTGCATGTGCAAAGTATGGACTGTACACCGGACTTTACAGACACTTCGCTGTCAAATTCCAAGCCTGTGACTGTGGCTTCTGCATGGTGGATCAACTCTTCATCATACCCTCTGCAGAACCTTCTGAGATGAAGAAGAAAGCAGAGAAACTGCAGGGGCTTAAAAAGTCCTTAAACTTGACTATTTAATCTGTATTACGGTTTTAGCATGTTTTAAATTTTTGAGACAATGAAATCCATCCTTTGTAATGAGTTACATGACAAATGCGTCTGTTCAGGCAGCCACCAGTGTAATCAACACACAGAACCATGCCATCAGCCCAGGTTTCCCCTGTACCTTTATGGTCAACCTTTCCCTGTTTCCGGCCCCCGGGAGCCACTGATCTGTTCTGTCGTTAGAGATTCCCCTTTTCCAGACTGTTATATGTTGTATAAATGGAGACACAATGCTTGGCCTGAGGTTTTACAGAGATCATGCATTCAAGCAAGTACTAGGCTATGGGCTGAAAATTGCTTCTTAATTTGTTGGTATCTGGCAGTTGTACTCTAATTTTGTGGGTTGTAGTCCTTCGAGCAATACATGTGACCTATTAGAAAATCTACAATGCTGGTAGATCTCAGTACTAAGTCTACAGGCACTGTATCTCAGTCTCTGCCTAGAGAAGGCAGAAAAGCCAGAGCCCTTTGTGAGATCAAGTTGCTCCTTCCTAGTTTTCTCTGCCATGGCTAAATTTTCCCTTCCCACCCACACCCCAGCCTTCACAAACTCCTCTCTCTGATAATGCCCAGCACCTTGGCCCAAGATGGCATCTTCTAACCTCCTTCCTACTACCCCGAGCATTTCCTTCTTTGAGAAGCAACATGGAGATAAGAGAAACAGACCTGATTTTATAAGATGCCTTTCTATCCAGGAAAGTAAGGATAATTAAACTTTCCCAAAGGAGAGCAGAAAGGAAGTGGGAGAGGAAGAATAAACGACATGGCAGGAGGGGCCTTGACACCCTCTGAAACTGAGCATTAGACGGAAGATAATCACAAGAGACTCAAGCAAATCTGGGAAGCCAAGAGATCACTCCGAGTTCAAGAAAAATCAGCAGACATAAGCTTCCCACTTCCAGGTACCAAATGTTCCATTCAGAAACAGTCCCTGCTGGGCCGGTCTCTGTTCGCTACACGGCAACTCTTTGCCCAGCGATCCCATGCACAGCAAGGCTAGACAGGATCTTCATGGACAGCCCAGGCTCTCCTAAAAGACAAGCAGTGTCAGAGGTGTCTAACCCTGAAGCAATGTAAGGTTCAAAAACCAGAAGAGGCACATGGACCCATGTGCTAGGCACATTGCCAATGTGTGGGAAGCCACAGGGAAAATTATATTTTTTAAAAATCCAGTCCACGTATTAAGCCTCTCCTCGGATACTTTTGCCTCCGCACAGTCAGCTCCGCTGCCTCCGCCCAGGATTCCACTCCGTGTCTTCCCTCCTCCTTTCACCTGCCTTTCCGTAGTCTAGAGTTTGATCTGGTTGTGGCTTAGAGCTGGAGCAGCTAGCAGGAATTCTAGCTGCCTGCGACAAAGGAGACCGACTTGAGAAACCCACCTACAACACAGAAGCGAGTGGCACGGCTGAGCCAGGGCTGACAAAGTGACAAAGGCAAGTACTGTATTGCAAGCACCACTCTAAGGTGCTAGCTCTGTGGAGGGGAGCGCTGCTCCAGTCCAGGGCTACTCTGGGTGGGGACTTCAATGTAATCCATGGGGCACTCAGACCAGATTTAACACCTGTGTGAACAATGCTTTGAGTGAAGAGATGTCTGATTCTTGAACTGTGCTCTGCAAGGTCAGTGTTATTTAGGAGCAGAATTATCAGTGAGAGTTTGGGTTTGTATTAGCAGTTACCAGTTCTACACTGAGGGGTGACAGGACAGGATGTAAGTCCAGGGGAAACTAGCAGAGCATTGCTTTTGCAATGTGGATGAAGTGTGTGTGTGTAAGCAGAGCCAAGAGTTACAAAGTGTGAACTGTTAAATGTGTTAATGGGATTGTTTATTCTTGTTTAAAAGGAGTAGTTTCCTTTTAATTTAAGGCAGACTACTTTGTTGCTATCACCAGGATGCTAATAAATAATGATACTGATAATCAATGTTTCCTATGAACTTGGAAACACACATACTGGTATACAGACAGACAGACACACACACACACACAAGCACCGCCAAAAAGAAGCATGCAAAAATATTACCTCCTAAATGAGAAAGTATATTAATATCCTAAAGAAGATAAAGCATGTAGGTGCCTAGAATTCTTTCATTAATTTAAATTAATTCTGTTTATTTTGCCTTTTTTAATGAGTAAAAAATAGCTTCCAGTTTCTCGCTTGGTTTTCCCTTTTGGAACTTAGGGTGGTGTTTGGGTATCCCTGAAGGTTGGAATTTTTCACCCTCACTTCTGGCAAAGGGCCCCTGGGACTCGCTCTTAAGCCTGTGATCACTGAACCCCACTCCAGTCTGTGAAGAACAGAATTGATTCCCGCATTTTCTTTTCATAATTCCTAATCACTGCCATTAGCACTTCAGAAGTTCACAGCCCACTGAGTAGCTGGGGTTTCTTCCCGTTCACCGTTGAGTCACATCATTAACAACTGAAAAGAAGCTTGTCTTTTGACTGGGAAGCCAAAGGATGGGGAAATCTTGGATCCCTCCAAAATACTTATTTAGAGGATTCTCCACCTGATCTAGCCTATGCTGATGGGACACTGAGGAGCCATGCAGAACAGGAAGTGTGGCCAGTGCTTCTCCACATTCACCTTGGCCCTCTCAGAACTAAAAAAGTACGAAATCCTTCATAAGATCGTAAGGGGACTTGGAGCTGCTATAGTGTAGTCGGGCTCCAGCAAACTGGAGCTAAGGTGGCCCTTGACTGGCCACCATATCACCTAAATGAGCCTGCAGGGCCACACTTGGGATTCTGACACTCAGTCCTGCTGATCCAGGAAGTCAGTTAGCACATCACATGCCCTTAGCGCTTATCCTTAAGAAATACCTGGTGGCCAACCTGGATCTGAAGAAAACAAAATTCACAAAATGCTTCGTTCCACCTGCTCTTCCCAGTTCTACTCTAATAGCCCCCCTCACCAGAGGACACCTGCTTCTTTGAAATGTTCATGTGGGAAGTTCCCTACGCTGAATCCTTTCAGAAAGGATTACTTTCTTTTTAAGTCGGTATCTGAGCTGTGCCTCCTAGCCCCAGTCCATAGGAGTACATTTGAAAGATTTCCTTTCATGTGTAGCTGCTGGCTATTGTTTAAATACTGAGGCTGCTGGGAACCAGCTAGAGACCTAACAATGGCAATCATTTCTCAAAGTCTTTCGCTTTCCATTAACTCTCCTAAGGGTTCCATCTGTTCTCTGCCCATTCATCGTTGCTATGTTCTTCTTTATTTTATTTTAATTTTTTTTGGTACCGGCAATCGAACTCAAGACCTTGCACTTGGCAGGCAGGCGCTTGTGCCTCTGAGCTATATCCCTGGCCCTACATTCTTCAGTGTTACCTAATGGTATCCCAGTCTCACAGATCAGAAAACTGAGGAAAGGTAAAGGAAGGTGTTACACGTCTCCTAAGTGGGGACAGCGAGTCAGGTCCTCCTGACTCCTGAGCGCCTGGTCTTTCTGTCCTACACTCTTGCCCCAACCTTCACATTCACAAGACTTGTGGGTTGGACATAAAAGTTGAAATTAGGGCTGGGGATATAGCTCAGTGGAATAAACGCCTGCCTAGCAAGCGCAGGGTCCTGAGTTCGATCCCCAGTACCGAAAAAAAAAAAAAAAAAAAAAAAGAAATGAATTGTGCGTCCTTGATGTTGTCTCACTAGAAAAGGGTTATACAGCAGCTCAGACAAAAACCTCTGTGAACTGCTAATAAGCACTGGCACCTGGACTCCACTGCACACTAGGCCAAGTCCCTAATTTAGTGAGACAGAGTGAGCGGTAGCACGGATGTGAAGACAGAGCCGGGGAGAACCACGGCCTGCCGGGGCCCCACAGAGGGAGTCTTTCATGCTGGAAGCTTCTGTGTTGTGTCCTCTGGAGCTAAAAGGGCGAGTAGGGATCGAAGGACCAATTTAACTAAGGCCTCCTCCGAAGGGGAAGAGTGTTTTGTTTTTAAATGTCTCCTCCTTGCTGGAATAACCAAGCCCCTAGCTCTTTGTGTGCAGAGACGTTGTGGTCTACCTTGGAAAAGCCTGTCCTGTGGCCTTTACCTACCCTGGTCGGGACAGAGCAATGCAAATGTGAATATTTATCCTCAACAAAAAGTGAGACAGTGACATCCCTTCAGCCAATTCCATAGTTTCAAGAAATCCGCATGCCTGAAAACCAGCCTCTAATTTCTTCCCAGATAGTGTAAGGAATTGATTGCAAAGTGATAGGCTAACAGGAGGCCAATGTGTACACTTTCTAAAAATTCCTGAATATCTACTGTTTTCTCACTCAAACATACCCTGTGAGTATACTTGCTAGTTACTTCTCACTAAGGTGCAGCCGTGTGACTTCAGAGGACTTGGGACACTGCCTGCAGTACCATGCATTTTTCCTTCTAACATCTTCACATGTCTACAGACACACACACATATTTCAGTGATTGCACTGCTTTTCACGAAGAGGCAGGGTCAAAAATGCCTCTTTTAAATGCATTTTTTATACCACTAGGTCCACATACACCTTGCGCTCCTTTGCAAGCAGTGGTCATCCAGACGGGGTGAAAGTTCCCTGCTTAACTTAACTGCAGGACACAAGAACACACAGATACTGTGATTAGTACCTGCAAGGGTAAAGGGAACGGGAAGACTCCAGCACTTTGAGCAAGCACTTCTAGAAGCAACTATTTCAATCAAAATGCTAATTCTAAAGCACTCCGAGGTAAATCTGTTCAGAGGGCACTACTGAGTTTTTTCTACAGGGGAAAATTACCTTCAAACAAGTGCTGAGGAAAATCTACTTTGGAAAAAGTGAGGCTTGCATCCCACCCACCTGCATCTCCGATTCACTCTCCTGAAGTACAAATTCTTTGCTGAACCTTGAGAAATTAGCCAGCCACTCTTTCCTGGGGAACCTGTGAGCTCTGAGCTCTGGCAGGGCTCTTGAGTGAGGTCGCTGAAGTCACCACTCCTTAGCCTGGCGTCCACTGTCTCTGCACCCAGCTTCCACCAGAACACTTGATGTGATGGCTGCAGGGGAATGTGTCCCATCCCCCAACACGGTGTGAATGCTGCTTGTCCTGCGGAGACCAGTGACCTTGTTCTTCCAGGCAAAAGTGATCTCCCTGCACTGACGGAGCCCCTGACAGCACTTCTCAGACGCCAGTGTCTTCCAGTATCTTTCACTAGCTTTCCATGTATTTCACTTTTATTTCAGTGTCAACTTTATCCATTGTCAGCGCAGGGCCAGTCCTATTCACCCTTCTATCCCTTCCCTCACCCCTTTTCTTCTGTTTGAGTATTTCCTAGCACACTCTCCTAGTCATTTTATAAACCAGTGATTAATTAATTTAATCACAAGGTCTTCCTTCAGGTTTAGGCAAATCACACCTCAGAGTGCTAAGAGTTTTGTCATTGTCACCAGGAGATACTTGTGGGAGAACTCAATCTGCAGACACGCTGGAGAATGGAAACAAGGCAATGCCAACTTTCAGTGATTTTTTTTAAAAGTAGTTTTGAACAGCACAAACTGGTAAAAGAATGACTGCTCAAAATTAGGAAAATAAGAGCTATGCGGGGATTCAGAGAAGACATACATAATTCGTGCAAGCCAACGTTCCAAGTTGCCCAGAATCAAGCCTTCCCCAGGGAACCATCTTTCTTTTATTATCTATAAATTCTAAGATTAGGGAGATGGGAAACACTTGAGACTAAAGATTTGTGACTTCATGGTGCATTCATTCCAATCAGTCTGGAGTTACAGCTTCTATGCTAGGAACAACACACACAGGGCTACGGCCAATTGATCAGAGTCTAATTATATGCCTAGAGTGTCTTGGGCAAAGGTGGCCATTAAACTAGGACAAATGTCATCACACCTCATCCAATGGGCTCAGTGTCAGCATTTCTTGATTTCAGCAATATATCGAAACCCATCTGTTGCGGTATATTTTTACCCTCCTTCACCAAGTATCCTCAGTGTGCATTATGTGGCAGCTATTGTAATTGGTGCTTAACCGGTGTGGGTGGCTCAGAAGCGAGCTCTGAGTTGTTTGATAATAAGGAGAACAAAACCAAGCCAAAAATTGATTGTCTGCGATTCCCTCCAGGACAGCAGGAAATCAATCGATTGATGAGTTCGTGTGTGTTTGGATGGCTAGAGCTACATCCGCGGCCCGTTCCCCTCCTGGAGCCAAGCTGCGCAGAGAATGTAGTTGTTTTCTTTCTCCTCGTGTTGCTTTTCTCTCCATTGCAGTTTTCTTTCTTCACAGTTGGCTGACTGCTTCTGTTTCGGCGGTGGGGCCTATTGTGTGGTTGTTCCTTCCAGCGCAGTATGAATAAGGAGCGTCCATAGCGGCACAGCTGGGCTTTCTGTCCCTTGTTGTTGGATGTGTTATCAGAGACAACTGTGGTCGGTCCTGCTAATCCAATTGCTGGGCACTGGGGAGTTAGGAGGGCTTGCGGACATAGGTAAGGGAGCCCAGAGGCACAATAACAGTGTATGGGAAACACTTTGATTAACTGGAAAATTATAATTAAATGTAAGTTATTTTAAGTGGCTCTAATAAGCCAAAACCAATAAAATGAAATGATCAAGGTTAAATATAAGCTCATGCATTTAGGTTCAAAAAATCAATTACCCAAGTCCAAGATAAAGAAGGCATGATCACTGTCCACATAGAAATGTAGCCAGGAGAAAACAGGGACAGCCCTGGGGTACCATGGTGAGCACACAGCCCCCAGATGGCTGAGCCACACCAGAACTCCTTGGATGTCCTCTGAGGTGTCACAATGGGGGTGAACAACAGCAAGTGGCCATAGCCAGTAACACTAGGAAACAGCAGCAGGAATTATGGACATAGCCTGAGGCAAGGGAATGTAGTGGGTGGGAACATTCCTTAACCCCTCAGGAGTGCTCACCTGGAGAAGAGCGCCTGTGTGTTGGGGGCTCTTTTTGGGACCCCTGGGCTAGGGAAGGGGCTGCAGACTTCCATTATGGGAGAACCGTTGGACCCCAGAGCTGGGACATGGGGACCCACAGTGCTTGGATGAGTCCTGAGACCGCCAGACAAGCCAGACCCCCATGGGGCAGAAGAGTAAGCTGGAAGAGGAATCCTGACCTCACGTTAGAGGTCTGAGCCAACAGACCTGTCCATCCAGCTCCAGCTGAGCTTTAAACTTCAGGATCTTCAACCCCATCTAGACTGATTCTTTCTCCACTTGGTCTGACACTGGATTGAAATAATAACCTGTGTAGTGACTCCTTCATGAAATGTGCTGCACTCTGGGGCCTCCTGTTATTGTTCACGGGGTGACTCCCTCCTTCCCCAGGAGCAGGTGGAGAAAATAGGAAACAGAGGCCCAGACAAGTGGTCTTTTGCTAATGGTGGGTGATGGATGCTGGGGTACAAACCCAGCGCCTACTAGAGAAAGCCAGGCATGCTGAGCTTATGCTAAGCCGTCTCTTCCTTCCTTCCTTCCTATTTTTCTTCCTTCCTTCCTTCCTTCCCCTTTTCTTCCTTCTTTCCTTCTCCTTTCCCCCTCCTTCCTTCCTTCTTTTCTTTCTTTTGTGGCAGTACTTCAGATTAAACCCAGGGCCTTTGCACTGACCTAAATCCCCAGTCCTTCTTTATTTTGTATTTTGAGATAGGGTCTCCCTCAATTGCCCAGGCTGGGCTCAAACTGGCAACCCTCATGCCTCAGCTTCCCAGAGTGCTGAGATTATAAGCGTGGGCCACCACACTGAGCTCAGACCTTTCTTTACACTTGAGCTACTTGCGTGCATTATGGAGTTTTTGCCAGTGCAAACTTCGCTCCCCATTTTTTTTCTCTACCCCTCGGTGCATCTGTTTCTGGGCAAACGTCGGAGACACTCTCTTGTGCTTCCTTGTAAAATCCTCCGTGGGACTGCATCTGAGGATAGTTTTGCTCAGCTAGTTTGTTCACCCACCACAAGCACTTGAAGTCTGAAACTCCTTCTCCCCAGCAAAGGGATCCAGCAGGGACAGCTGTGCGCCCACACTGACCCACGCCCCCTTTTCATAAAGAAAGGTGCAAAGTCCCTGCTGTCCGGCAGCTGGCTGCCTGGCGAGAGAAAAAGGAGCAAACAAGGAGTAAATACACGCATGATTTAAATTTCAGATAAACGGTCTGTGAAGAAGACAAAAGCAGTAGTATGATAAAAAGCCATGGAGAGAGAAGGTAAGGTCTCCAGGGAGAATTCAGAGGGCTGGGTATAAGGACGGGTGTTCCAGCTCCTGGGGACAGCGGGAGCAAAGACCTTGAGGCCCCGCACAGAAGGAAACTGGGTGTGGTTGCTAAGCTCAGTGAAGAAGAGAAAGGCTGAAATCAGAGGAGGCACCGGGGAACTTACAGAGGACTTCTGGCCATGGCATGGCAAGGAGTTTGCATTTATTGAATTTAATTAAGTGTTTGTAAGGGGGTCAGTGGAGGGTGTGAAAATACCACACGGTCTCTGCGGTTTATGGACAGGAGTGTGCATGAGTAGGTGCAAGGAGGCCAGAGAAGAGGCCTAAAGCGCCCTGATTTGGTGGCTTGGGCTGGAGAGTAAGCCATGGAGCTAGATGAAAAATGAGCAGAATGTGGGTATGCTTTGGAGTTGTAGCTAACAGGACCTGCTGATGGGTTTGATGCTGGGATCATGGAAAAGAGAGGCGCAAATTCCCAATAAATGGGTTAAAACTGAGGCTCAACAAGCTTTAGGGATTTTTGCTGGCTGGCTGCAAAGCTGTACATGGTAGGACTAGGACTGGTCCACAGCTCGGACTCCAGTCTGGTTCTCTCATTGCAAAACAGCTCTTCTTACAGGAAAATAGGAGACCTGCATACAGAAGGGGCAAGTGGGTATGAAGTCCTCTCTGATGCCAAGCTCGTGATTTTTTGAGGCTGACGTCATAGACAATGTCTACCACCCATCCAGCTGGCCAATTTGTGGTGCTTTGCAGCAGTCCCTGTACCCACAGGGTCGATACGCCGGCACTGACACTGGGTGTTCATAACCACAAAGTGCACTCTAGCCCCATGCCTTTCAAACACTGTCTTATTTGCAGAACCAGCATTTCTAGCCATATCATAAATTATTAGAGAGATATCAGGCAGCAAATCAAGGCAGGAACATGTTCCAGCTTTATTTAATTGGTGTTTGTAGACGAACTGTTTTTTGAAGTCTATCTGTGAGTAGCAAATGCTATGAATTTAGACCTGTGTTCTCTGGTTCATTTGCTAAGTGGTTCAGAAGAATCCCTTCATCTCTGAGTGATGAGATGTCCCCAGGTAAAAGGCCCAAATATGAAGAAAAAAACAACCTGGAAATGGGAACCCCACTGCTAGGGCTTTGTCAGATACTGTAAATACCCATTACACAGTCACAGGGTCATGTGAGCAAAAGACACAGTGAATGTTTGAATTAATTTTTTAAAAATGTATTACAGTAAAAGACATACTGCCATTAACCTCCCTCAAGAGACTCCCTCTTGCTTTGAACGCGCTGTTCCCACACTTACCATCTCTGCCACTTCCTGAAGCAGTTCTGGCGGTCCTCTTCCATGAGTGTCTTTAGTAGCACCATTGTGGCTGCCTCAATGTCCCCAATCAACTGAAAATGTTTACCTTTCGTGGTCATTTTGCCTTTGGGAAAGAACCAGAAGTCACACAGTGCCAGACCCAGTGAGTAAGGGAATGAACACATTATAACGGTTTTATTTGACAGAAATTGCCATAACTATTGATTATGCTGGGTGACCAAAAAGTGCAGTGAATGTCTAAATCTTTTAAATGTCTTAGCGTAAAAGACACATTGCCATTAACCTCTCTCAAAATGTGCCCCCTTAATTTGAACTTAAGCTATCATTGTTGGCAGTATGCTTTTTACTGCAGTAAGTTTTTTTTTTAGCTTAAACATTCACCATTCATCACCCTTAGAACTGATTAGACAAAAGTGTGTACCACACCCCCACCCTCAAACCCGGAGGCTGAGTGTGTATGGCATAAAATACCTCCTTTTGTCTCAGAAGAGATCTTTCAAAAAAGCAGAAATAAGCTATATTGTGGCATAAATACAAATCACCACTATTCAACTGGATTTTAAGCACAGCTCTAGATAAGTCTACAGGCTTTCCTGTCCAAATGACAGAAATAGTAAAGAATCTCAAATAGAATTGCCATCAAGAGCCATGCCCCAGAGTAAAAGTTGTGTCTTCCTTTTCAAGGAAGAATTTACAGACACACAAAACACTACACGCACAGGCACACACATACACCAGGAAACAAAAGAGAAATTTAAATATAAATTTCAAATGTAAATGTTTCACATTTTGACTGGGATGGTAATTCTATAAATGTACATATTTAGCAAAACTTTAAAAAGTGGACATTTGAAACACGTATAGGATTTGCATAAAAATAAGCTCTCAGGGAAAAGAGATTATTCCAAAAAGTCAAAAATAAGCCAAAAATTCTATTTTTATGTTCCATGAAAATTTTTGAGTTTCTAGTATCTAGTACAATTGCTAGTGTTATTACAAGGACTTTCATCTGAGTACAGTGAGAATGAACCAGAACTATCAACATCAAAATCCTCTCATACTGGCACCCATGTTTGGCTAGGACATTAACTTTTAACCCTAACTTCATGTTATGTTTAGATAAAAAGTAATGAATGCCTCAAAATAACAAGGCTATACAGTACATGCGTATTGTACAATTTGAAATTTCAGATAAAGCCCTGAAAGCAAAGCATTCAGTGACCTTAGCAGGTGCTAAAAAATATTTGAAGAGACTTTTTTTAATAAACTAGAAAAAAGTCTGAGTTTAAGCCTGTCATGCAAATACTGACATTCAATATTTTGAAGCCAACCTCGGTTCCCAGTATTTCTTTTCTGTCCCACCTTTCTGGTTCCTCCTGACGATGAGAGCAGTCTTGTTTGCACTATTGGTGTGGAAAAGTTGTTGTCATGGCCAAATTGTCCAGCTTGGCTGGGATAGAGACATATCCCAGAAGTGGCCCAGAAAATCCTTTTGGCAGCTGTAGGCTACTGGTCCAGTTCAGGACTCAGCATCACAACCAAGACCCATTCAGCCTTTAGAGACAGCAGCCTGCCTCCATGCCACCTGTCTTAGCTACTTTCTCATTGCTGGGGCAAAATAACCAACACCCACAACTTAAAGGCAGAGAAGCTTATTGTGGCTCATAGTTTGTAGAGGTTTCTGTCCCTAGTCGGCCAGCTCCAAGGCAGGGCAGTGTGGCAGAGGGGCATGGGGAAGGACAAGCAGGGAGAAGAGAGAGGAGTAGAGAGAGATCAAGGGAGGAGGAGGGATATTTACCCTTCCAGGCCATGCCCACAGTGACCCAGCTCCTCCAACCAGGCTTCACCTCCCAACATCACACCCAGCAATAGACCTATCAGTGGACTAACCCAGTATCACACACCCGTGCTCCGGTCACCTCCCCAAAGCCCCACCTATGACTGCGTGAGGCTCTAGGGGAACATCTAAATACACACTGTAACAACCACCCCAGTATCACTAATCTAAAATAAGAGGGGTCTGGTTTGACCCCTGCAGGGTGAGGGGAGGCTGAGGAAGAAATGCATCCCCTTCCTTTCTTTTTTTTTTTTTTTTTTTTTGTGGTACTGGGGATCGAACTCAGGACCCTGCGCTTGCTAGGCAAGTGCTTATTCCACTGAGCTATATCCCCAGCCCTCCCCTTCCTTTCTTAAGACATCCCCCTTCCCTGAGCAATTTCCTAAGTTGCTCTGCTGCCCTGCTTCTCCACAGGCGGACACACACAAGTTCTGAAAACAGCCCAGCTCTTTTCTTATGCCCCTTTCCTCCCCTGGCCACCTCAGGCCCACCTGACCAGTGGACAGTTGCATGCCCACCTTGGAAATCCTTTGGACACCCCTGAGCTCAGACCCCCATCTTGGACTCACATCTGTGGCCCTGATTCCAGGCTCCATGGAGATTTCAGTACCACATTGATTTGGAAGCAGGAATGTCATTACCAAGAAATAAAACAACAAAGCTAGACAAAAACCTCAGAACTTACCAAGTAAAGGAAGGCTTGGCCTGAAAGGGAAACTTGTAAAGTGTTGAGTAGGTAAGCCCTTGCTGATCTGAGCAGAAGGCTAAGAGATGCCATTAGTATAATCTCGAGGGTTGATCATGATCCCTGCCTGATGTAGAGAAGCCGTATAAAGCAACCCCACTCTTCATCTGCTTATTATGGACCCTCTCTGCCCAGAGACCTTCCTAATGGCCTTTCCATATTAATAGCATTGAGAGATTTAGCTATAAGATCATTTCATTTGGCATCTTTCTTTGCCTTCCGTTCGATGTGTTAATCATGCCAAGTTAACTTGAAGTACTCCGAGCGTGTGATTCAGTAGAATCTCATGCCAGCAATCTTCCCTTACTGAGAAGTAAGCTTGTTGCCAATCACTTACCCTTCTGCTTCCAGTTACTCACAGGTTTGCTAAGCTGAAGAGGTCTGATGCAAACTAAGCCAGAACAGAGTTGCCAGAGATGGAAACTACTAGTAAATACTCTGGCTCAAACTTTACAAGTCGCACTGGCTTTGCATTAGCTGAGAATCAACATCAATTTACCTTGGAGTCTTAGCACTTTTCCGCCAGAAAAATCTTACATACTTTGGTAACATAGTACTGCATTATTCCATCAAATAGGGCACAGAATCTAGCACAGGGCTGCCTGTATCAGTGAAGAGAACCACAGCATATGCAGT
Organism: Dinomys branickii; assembly: GCA_004027595.1. Classification (NCBI taxonomy): domain Eukaryota; kingdom Metazoa; phylum Chordata; class Mammalia; order Rodentia; family Dinomyidae; genus Dinomys; species Dinomys branickii. Next base: position 77,668 of record PVLD010002478.1, read on the forward strand.
CTGTACGCACACGAGGAGGTATGGTTAAACATACACGTGTGGAATCAAAATAATAATGTCACAGTCAGCCGTGTATGTTTGCATGAAGAACATTCGAAACAAGCAGAAAGTTGCATCAACAGGAAAAGGGCACGTTGACTCACTCCTGAGGCTGGACTCCTGAGCCATTGAGATAAATATCTACGTTGTGTACCAGCGAAGCCTTAGGCCTCTGAGAGCCAGTGACAAATATCAGTTACTCAGGCTCTGCCATCTCTAAGCCCTGTGACAAATTACTTAACAGAAGTAACTGGCATCCTCATCCATACATTGGAAATGTTAATGCTTACCTCTATTATTATTTTACTTTGAAAGGCTAATCATGTGTATATAGCTTTTAAAAATTTGTTCCTGTGTCAAACATAGCACTGATCCCAATCTGCAGTCTTTTCCATTTCGCTCAGCACATGACCCTTCCACTCACTCTTACAAAATCCACCACGGAAGACCGAGGGTTAGGAGCAGTGTGGCATACAGAAGATGGCATATGTCCTCCAAGTTTTCAAGCTATCTTTGGCCCATGAGCTCACAGATAGCAGCAGCCACTGAGCGTTTCATCATGAGAATGAGTGACAGTCGTGGGAAGCCACGGTTCTCCGAAGGCCATTGCGCCATGGCTGCCTCCTGAGAGTTAGTCGGTGGTATTTGGCTGACTTCCAACCCAGCGAAGATCCAAGACGTAAATGTGGACCCAGAGCCCCCCTGGGAAATGGGTGCTAATGTTACTGTCTTTAAAATAATCAATACCTTTTACTCTATTTTTTCCCCATCTCATATTTTGATGACATTTATCAGCATCTCCTCCTGTTTGCCAAACTGCAGACAAAGGAAAAATCAGATTAGATGCGGATATTCACTCGTTTATAGATAAAGTCTCGGTTAGGGTTCCGCCTTTCCTCCCGCCCCTGCCCTCAGTCAGCCCCCCACACCGGCTCGCAGGGTAGCTGTAATAGCCTCCTGTTCCACCTTCACTTGCTGCGTCTTCTCTGTGTCGCTCACCAGTGCTGAGTGGCTGTGATTTACACACACCTCGGATCAGACTCTTCCCAGCCTTGAAATCTGTGGAATTTTTTTAACCACAATTTAAG
>PVLD010002478.1:78894-165196 GCA_004027595.1 Dinomys branickii
CCTCCCCCTCCCCTTCCCTCTCCCCCTCTCCCTCTCTCCCTTTCCCCCTCCTTTCGTCTTCCTCTTCTTCTTTTCAAATTATAGCTTGGTCCCAAGGTCATTTCAGTTGTCACTTACTCCCTGCAAGTTTCCTTTGTCCTCTGCTCCAGTCTAGAGCAGTAGTTCTGATGTCTATCATGACTGCACTTTATCTAGCTTTGCGTGGAGGTGAACATGTTCGTCTTGGCTTTGAGAGCCTCGTAGAGCGCTGTATCTGTAAACCTCACAGTGCCAAGGACAGGATCTTTCACGCAGAGAGTATTCATAAATGTTACTGATTTCAACTGAATGTCTGTAGGCACACGCAGGAGGTATGGTTAAACGTACACGTGTGGAATCAAAATAATAATGTCACAGTCAGCCGTGTATGTTTGCATGAAGAACATTCGAAACAAGCAGAAAGTTGCATCAACAGGAAAAGGGCACGTTAACTCACTCCTGAGGCTGGAGCCCCGGCTCCAGGCACTGTGGATACAAAGTGACAAAAATTATAAGACGCCATGGGCTTTCTCCAGAAGCGTCCAGGCCAGCGGGGGAGAGAGCCCGTGATCAAGTCACCCTAAGGAGCCCTGTTGCTCCTGACTGCTTTGCAGAAGTGCAAGAGAAGTGCCCAGCAGCCTGGTGGGTGGAGATGAAGATAAAGGAGATTAATCATAGATTGCTGAGCTCCTGGCCCCCCAAGCTGGTGATTATTTTAAGTCAACTAAAGCCAGGGCATAGGTGTATAATTCCGACACTGAGGGAGGCTGAGGCAGAAGGATTAGAAGTTGGGAGTCTCACCTGGGCAACTTAATGAGACCTTGTCTCAAAATAAAAAGCTAAAAAAGACTAGGAGGCGGGTGTGATGGTACACACACCTGTAATCCCTATACTCTGGGAAGCTGAGGCAGGAGGACTGCAAATTAGAATTCAGCCTGGGCAATTTAGCAACTTACTGAGACCACCGTCTCACACAAAAAAGGGGGGAATGTACCCCAGTATGATGACCCTGGGTTCAGTCCTCTGTACTGCCTTCCCCAAAAAAGTTAACTCAAAGTAAATGAAGATGGAAAGTTGACTGAGATTTTCCCCCCGCTCTACCCCTGTGTAGAGCATGTACTCAAGACTTCAGTTCTTATTCTCGTTGCTGTTTCCCTACACTGGCCCATTGGTGAGGAAGGACTGGGAAGTACAGAGGCCGCCGGCCCCTCCAACACACTCTCTTCCTTCTTGGGGCCTCAGAGGGAGGAACATTCTCCTTTCCCAGCTCTGGCAGTTGCAGCGATCCTTGGGGCTCCTGGCTTGTGGCTGCGTCACCCCATTCTCCGCCTGTCTTCCTGTGGCCTTCCTCTCCCTGGGTGTGCGTCTGGGTCTCATCCCTCTTTCGCACTAGTCACTGGACTGATCGAACATGACCTCCTCCAGACTTGGTTATCTTTACAAAGACCCTGTTTTCAAAAGAGGTCATACTCAACAGATGGTTTCAGAGGGCACCGCTCAGGCCACACGAGGGGCCTCACAGGTCTCGCCTTTGGTGCAGGAGGTTGGGTCTGGCTGCCATCCTTGCATCTGCTGAGGACTGTGGTTTTGGCTTTGGAGTCGCCCTGCTGTGGGTCACCAGGGGGTGTGGCCTCAGCCCTTCCTGTGCCTGGGCTCTGCGATGCATGGGAGTGGTGTGTTCCCAGCAGCTCCCCTCTGTGCCTGCAGGCCAGTAATGTGAACTCCTACAGGAAGCTTGACAGGCCACTAGGCTATAGCTGGGCAAGCAGGACCCACCCATACTCCAGCCCCAAACCCCAGCTTTGCAGGGGAGGCCGGGACATGTGTGTGTGTATTCCCTCGGGTCCTTTGCAGTTACTGTTCCTCTTGCCTAGAATGTTTTTCCTTGGGTAAATACATGGCTTCCTTTTAATAGCTTCAGCACTCAAATGTAATCTCAGTGGTGAGGCTTTCCCCTCTTCCTACCTAAACCAGCACCTCCCCCTCTCACTCTGGTCCTTTCCTGGCTTTAACTGCAACAGTAAAATATCACTGCCCCTAGGTTTCCCTAAGGAGAGCACAGATGCTTTGCTTAGTACCAAACTGGTTTTGAGCTCAACCTACAAAAGTAGCCCTTTCATTTTTCATTTAGTCACTCAGTTACTAATTCATTCAACAAACCATGTTGCTGTCAACTGTACTGTCAGAATATACAATACTATATTAGACTAAATTACATAGTCCTTGAAGGTAGGAACTATTTCTTTTTTAGTACTGAACTCCCCCCACTTGGCATAGAGTAGCAGCTCAACACATTCCTGGATGGATGGATGGATGGATGGATGGATGGATGGATGGGTGGATGAGTGGGTGGACGAACTGATGCATATGTGAATAGGCGTGTGCATGCATGAGTGGATGCATCAATGGATGCATGAACATTTAGAAAGAGTGATGTGTGTAAGACTTTTCTTTCAATCTTGCTATAAAATTAAATGCATAGTTTTACATAAGCTCTTGCTCAAGGGCAAACACTGAGAAGAACTTGCACAAATGGTGGGTAGCGGCGCAGTCAGCTAAAAAAATGTAACCTTTCAAAACGCTGCCTATTTTACTTATAAAATTGCCACAAATCAAGGAGCACTGGTAGAGGTGATAAAGATGATATTCAGGAGTGAGAGATCGTCAGGTGGTTTGTGACTCCTTCCGGGTCCTGTGGAGGCCACCATGCAGTGGAGCCCAGGAGTAGCCTGGCGTTTGTTCTGCCTGCACCAGAAAGGATCAAGTGACCCCCGAAAAATATGACTTCAAGGCTTTTTTTTTTTTACCAAAAATGCAAAACCCAGGCATACTTTTCAGCTGTCTCCAAAGCACCATAGAATAATATTCACAGCCAAGCCCCAGGGCACCAAGAAAAGCAATCAAATGTATTTGGCAAAGACCAGCATGTCCATTAGGTTCAGTAGGCACAGCACCTGGGGCCCTCTGTTTTTTTGAGGGACCCAAAAAAAAGTTTTTATTCCTTTTACATCTGATATAAGAAATGAATTAGAAGCAAGTTTTAGTGAACAATGTCACTAAATTCGTTTTTATACCAAGGCAGTCCTCACACATCACTGTTCATTTGTTTGTTTATTTAATGGAGGAAGGAGGTCTTGAAACCGAAAAGCATACAGAGCCTGAAAATATCACATGACCCTGATGTTGGATCGGGGTGTGGGGAGAGGAGAGTGGAGGTGGGGCAGAGGGGAAAGGAGATTGAAAAGGATTGAGATACTATCTACTGCATATAATATGTATGCTAATTCCTCCAAACCAATGTATTATGTGTCACACACACATAGTACTAAAATCGAGAAAGCGTTCCTAGACAGCTATTCAGCCAGAACACCAAAATGTGCTCGTGCCAAAAGAACTAGACCCTCACCTACCCAGGAAAACCTCTTTTCCAGGTGGACTCATTTCCCCCATGGTGCTCAGAGCAGACTTCACAAGACAGCAGTGCAGTTGCCCCCATAAAATATTTTAAGCCCTGACCTGCTCAGAATCGAAGCGCACAGCAAGACACCGAGAGAAAATGATGGCCAGTGCTGAGAAAATGTGCTTCTTCCCAGGGCGGCAGCCACTGTAATTTGCACCTTCTGCAGTGGAGAGGGATGCAGTCCCCAGCTTGCACAGCAGCTGGGGAGTGGCAGTAATGATAAGACCAAGAATGTGCCCTGCTGGGGAAAAAAAGGCCCCAAGCCAACATTTTAGAAAGAGCCCCACTTTTTACTGAAGGTAAAGTGAAAATGTACAGACCTCTAGACCACCCTGCTCTGAGGCTGTGTGTTTAGGTGAATGAGAGCCAAGCGTTGTCTTTCTCTGCCGTGTGTCCTTTGAATATTTCTGGTCAGGCCACAGGAGTAGTTAACAGTTCACTTAAAGCTGAAGCAGGAGGATGGCAAAATTCAAGCTCAGCCTGGGCAACTTAGTGAGATACTGTTTCAAAACAACAGAAAGGGCTGGGGAGGTCACTCGGTGAGAAGGCCCTAGATTCGATCCCCACTACCAGAAACAACAAAAAGGGGATTATCTGAAAGCTGGTGTGGGGGTCGGCAGTTGGTGCTGAGTTAGATGTTAGATATTAAATGCAAGTGTAGGGAAGGTCCTCCACAGCCCTGAGAAGCCCCTAGCTTTCTAGAGGGAACTTTCTCTGGATTTTCCCAGGGACTCCCCAGTCTGCAAGTAGCTGGGTTAGTGTATCCTCTGGCCCAATAATGGTTAAGACAATGAGCTTTGGAGGCAAATTTCCCATGTTGATACATGAGGAGTCTTTGCTAACATGATCTGGATAAGCTTCACCTCAAAGAATAGTGTCAGAATGGGTCAGAAGTTGTGTGTGCCTTGGCAAGTTAATACTGTGGGTATGAATATGACACTGTGTGTAGAATGCTAAGCATGCATCTAGTACGTGTGACTCCATACATCTTTAGCCATTATCATTATTAAGTATTTAGCCCAAGAGCTCAGGAGAACCGAAACCTCATAGCAAATCTGCTAAAAATCAGGTCTTGGATTTAGGAAAAATGTCTTTAATGTTACTATTACTGGGCCCTGATGATGATCATGCCTGAGACATGAAAAGGTTACTAGGAGGACTTGGAGGGCACAGACAGAAGGATCCGTTCAGCCTCTAAACCCTTCACGGGAGACCCATCTTTCAGCTTTTAAAAACTCCTTTTAAAGGTTTGAGCTGAGTTGAGCAGTTTCCAGCCAAATGGCCAGGCTACCCAGCATCTAACTTTAAATGAAGGTTATTACAGTGCCCTTGCGTCTTCCGGACTCCTATTAGAGGATTTCAAATTCAGTGAAAGAAAACCTTGAAGTTTCAGGAACTATAAAGGTTTAGTAGGCTGTCTTTAAAGCAACCGATGGCAACCTATGATTTAAATAAAAGTTGATGAAAAACAATATGTCTGTGGAAACAACCGATTCTGAAGGGAAGATGGCCTCAGAATGCGCTTCGGTACTGCTGGAGCTCACTGTGCCTCCTGTGACCCTGTGTGGCCTCAGAATCTTCACTATGGCCCCAGTCAGAGGAAAAGAGGACACCCATTCTCAGGATTCCCTGGTTCCTTCATCTTCACACATTGGGGGTCCCCGTGGTCAGGGTCCAGAAAAGATGCTCTGGTCTCTGTCAGCTGAAGACTAAACATCCGTATTCCAGTTCTGTCACACAGCAGGATTGGGTCACACAGTCCAGCTCAAGTGACTTAGCCAGTTTGCTTGGCTCCTTGGGCTCAGGGTTCTTTTCTGGATAATAAAAGATCACTCAACACATCTCACAGACTTCTGGTGGCAATTTGGATAAACGACAGTGTCCTGCACATGGTAAGAAGTCAGAAAGTCTTCTTCCCAGCACCACCCAGCATTGGGGTCTGCAGACTGGCCTTGGTCAGGTGGTGTGGCCCTCCCCCAGTCTCCGAGTCTCCATCAGCACCCCTCAGCTGAGCGCTCCACTCAGCCCTCCCTTGCTTCCAGGACTGCTCCTGACGCCCACTCAGGCTGGCCTGATCTCCGAGCTACACTCTGGCCTGGGCTCCTTAGACGGCTGCTGCCTCCCGGAACGAGGCCAGCCCCTGTCCCCAGGGACAGCCTGTACGGTACTTGAAAACAGATGTCTTGTGTTTCCAGTGTCATCTCCTCTCCACAATGAGCAACTACAAGCCCTTTTGCCGTCTTCACAGGATGTGGTCTCCAGCGTGGCAGCAGTCACTATACACATCCTCGATCATTACTGAGGTCTTGTTCCGTGGGAGCTTGTTCCAAGCAGACCACTTGGACATCTGCTGAGCACTCCCAGGCACAGCCTCCGAGACCACCTGCTGGAGCCAAATGAAGCTCCGCCCCTTTCTCGGTCCAGCTCCTCTTAAATGACTCACATGATGGGTATGAGCAGAAAGTATAGTGAATGTTTAAGAATGTTTTTAATTTACCACAGTAAAAAATACATTTTCCTTAATTCTCTTCAGAATCCTCCTCCTAACCTCAGACACACATATCCCATCATTCCTCCCATTTTCTGAAGCAGTTCTGCAAGTCTTTCGTGAGTGTCTTTCCTTACACTATCCTGGCTGCCTTAGGGTCCTGAATCAATTAAAATGTTTACCTTTCATGGTCACTTTGACTTTAGAAAGAGCCAGAGTCATATCATGTGCTAGATCTAGTGAGTGAGGTGGATGAAGACCCTTCGCATTGTTTTTACAAAGCCTGTCTTTTTGTTGGATGGCAGCGTTCACTGTGTTTTTGATCACACTTTATAAAGACACTCGGGAAAGAGGAGTTCCAGAACTGCTTCAAGAAATGACAAGAGCCAGGCATGCCACATGCCTCTAATCCCAGCACTTGGGAGGCCGAGGCAGGAGGATCACCACAAGTTTGAGACCAGCCTGGGTTACATAGTGAGTCCAAGGACAGCCTGAACTACATAGAGAGACCCTGTCTCAAAGAAAGAGAGAAAGAGAGAGAGAGAGAGACAGAGAGGGAGGGAGGCAGGCAGGAAGGATGGAAGGAAGGGAGGGAAGAAGAAAGGAAAAGCTGGCTATGGTGGCACACATCTGTAATCCCAGCACTCAGAAGCTTGAGACAGGAGTATCACCACGAGTTCAAGGCCAGCCTGGACTACATAGTGAAACCTTGTCTCAAAACAGCAAACAGAAAAGAAATGACAAGAACGATGGATTAAGCGTGTTTAAAGCAAGGGGGAGTATTTTGAGGGAGATTACCGGCAATATGTCTTTTACCATAATTCTTTTTTATTTTAAAACATACCATTTTTTTTACCAGCCTTTGTAAAATTAACTAAAATGCCCTAAGCCTGAAGATAGAGATAGTGACACAACATTACTGAGATGCCATACGTAATTAAGGATTGAAGGTAATTTGGGAGCACAGGGGGGTGGTATTTCCAACCATAAAATTAAATATTTGTTTCTATTCAACTTTATTTTGCTAGATGTAGGCCATCATTTCAGCTCCCTCGAAGTCCCTTTCTCAGATCACCCTATCATTTCCCAGACAGCTGTCCCTTTCTGCTCAATGCCAGATGCCATGTTCGTCAACGTACCGCTGATGCTTTTATCTCAATTAATAAAATGTAGGTTTAGGGTCATTCCGCTAAAATTCTCTATTGTCTCAGATTTCCATCCCTTAGTCCAATCCCACCACTGCCTGCTCATCTCATACCAAATACTACTCACGCTGTCATGAGCAGACAGATGCCTGTCTTAAGCACACAATTGTCTTGAGAGACTTTGCAGAACACCGACTGCCTGTTAGTGTTTCCCAGCCTAGTGGGTTCTTCACCCGATCTGAAAATGATTTTAGAAACACTCTGCGATGCCCCCACAGCCCCACTGGTGCATCTCTAGCTGCAATGCTTGGTGGCATCCAGCGGGGCTGCAACTATAATGATCTACTGGTGCTTCGAGTTCAGCCCCCCACCCCATACTCAGGATTTGTCTCCAAATGCCATTTCTTTTTTCTTTTTTGTTTTTAAACCCCATTTCTATGGCCAGGCCCAAGGTTCGAATTTTTCTGTGTTCATTATATAGCATGGAGAGCAAAGTAAGCAAGAATACCCCCGCCACACCAGCATACTTTCTGGAAATATGTAGTTATTTCCTCTTTTTCTATGCGTGTCTGACTGCTCCTATCACCCTGGGAAAACCATTGCTTTCAGTTCCTGCCTCAGTGTCCATCTCCTAAGACTCTGACGGTTTACATTTTCATGCAGTCTTTGTCCACGGAGGGGGTTTTTCTCTTGGGTAAGATAGCTTTATATGCCTCTTGGGACCAAAACTGTAAGTGAGAACAAAGGAAAGAATCCATTTTTCATTTTACTGAAGCATTCCATTTGACAGTATCTGGAAATACAAACATTTGCTGAACTATTTTTCCTAGCTGTGTTAGTCGGTGTTTTGTTGCTGTGGCAAAATACTTGAGAACAACTTAAGAAGAAAAGGTTTATTGGGCTCACAGTTGCAGAAAGTTTTAGTCCATGATCAGAGACAACACTGTGGATGGGGATGGTGGGGGAATAAAGGCTCACCTCATGCAAGGGGAAGCAGAGAGGAAGTGGCCAGGGACCAGGTATAGACCCCAGGTTTCCCTTCTCAGGTCACCAGGTATAGTCACACTCCTGTGATCCGTTCTACTCAACTAGATCCCACTTGCTCTTCCCATCAGCTCCCAACAATGCCATCAAATTATGACTATTAATCCATTTGATGAAATGAGAGTCCTCGTGATCCAGTCACTTCCCAGTATGCCATCTTCTGGCAACCAATTCTTTATCACATGAGACTGGGACACATTTCCAATCCAAATCGTAACCCTAGCCTACACTTTCTTAAGCTGCCATTGAAATGTAATAGATCAGTGCTGTCCCCAAGTCTCTCTGCTCCTCAGGGAACTAGCTTCAAATGACGGTCTCCTAGTCTTGGCTGGAATTCCCCTCTGTGACTTGCAAAGGAATTAAGAATACAACTTGAAAACTGAAACTCCCTCTCCTTATCTTGTCAGCTACGTTTAATATGACTTTGCAAACCTAGAACAATAACAACACAAGAAAACATTCCAGCAAAAACAGGGCACACACAGAATTTGTCTTTCTGCACTACATTTCAGTTTGAGACTATTGTCGCACAGAATTATGTTTCTGATGCTAATAGGTTAAAAGTACACAGATGCAATAAACCCCAAGGCATAAGGGTTGGATCTGTTCATTTTCAGCTCACACATCAGTGCTCTGTTTTAGCACTAAATGCTAAATAGCTAGGCTTAGTAGCCAATAGCTAGGATCCATGGCTTACATTTGCAAGATTCTAAGAGGCAAGTCCATCCCTACATTCCTTGTGAAGTGAGTCACAGCACCAAGCCCTGAGGGGTGACTGATGGGGACATCTATTTTTCTGAAAGGTCATGTTAGTTTCAGCAAAACCTGCTTTTCTTAGCCCTGGAAAATCTTGCAACATAACAGGACACCGGAGCCACAGCACAGGGCACCAGCACCTTCCAGGCTTTCTGTCTTAGTCTGACAATCTGCAACACCCAGGGAAAGGAGGAAAATCCAAATGCATGATTTCAGATGTGTGCTCTGTGTACTCCAACTGTCTCCTGAGGAGTGTACCTTCTTCTCTGTGTCGGTGTTTTCAGACCGTGTAATTACAAGTGTATTAGAAGATTAACAAGTGATCGTAAGTTTCCTGTTTTCAGACTACGTTTTAGGAATGAGAATGACCATTTCAACCTATTTAATATCCCCAAACCCTCATAAGTTGATATAAATAAAAGTGTCATGCTTTACATTTTTGCAAAATAGTATGGTATAGTAGGTTAGCATCTTCACACGCAGGTATTTATTTTCAGTGATGCTGAGGGGGACACCCAATTGTGTTGTAGAGATTTGTAAGTTAAAATGTACTGGGCACAATGTGGACACAACAAAGAACCTGCTTTTCCTAGCCTCTTTGTCACTGAGTTAGCAGATGCCATAGGTCAAGAACTATTTAAATTACATCTGCATATATTAGTCCTTTCTTCACAGGAAAGAAAAGCATCTAATAAAGACATGAAATTTCATTAGTGTCCTTCTCTAAGGGATTAATAAAATGTTATAGTACATACTGATATACATCAATTACGTACATAGATTTAATTCTGGTCATGCATCCTTTGAAAGGCCACTGGTCAGGAAGATGTCACTCATCAGAAGCGTCAGGGGCTGGCAGGGAACCCAGGTGCCTGCACTTCCGTGCCCTGAGAACCATCCATCATTCGGTCACACTAGGACCCAGGAGGGAAGTTTATTTGGTATTATTTTGCTTTTCTTGCTTTTGTTGTTATGATTATGTTTTTTCCCATTTGTTTATCCCGCTGGCCCATTCCAGCTCCTATCCATAACAACAGCCAAATGGGAACAGAATGGAAAAACTGTGTCTGCCCTAAAAAAACTGTGACCAGCTCTGTCCTCGATGATGCCTTTCATCTCCAGGAGTTTCTCCCTCAGGTGCCCTTTTGGCATTTGTCGCAGCATCTGCCTGTCACTTATAGCAGCCACTGAGTTAGAGTGTGTGGAAAGCATGTTAGTGCACTGCAAAGGCAAGTGCTGCCTCTCCCTGACACACTCTTGTAAGTGTCTCACTTTAAGGTTTTCCGTAGAATTGTGGCAGTATCTTAAGTGGGCCATTTCCCCTAATCCATAGCCCTATGAATTTAAGACACGAAAGGACTAATTGCTGCTTGGGAATTTAACCTCAGAAGTGAGTGTTCTATTGCTAACTCTGCCTGGTGTAGAGCAAGTTTTCTACAGGTAACACCTTGACCTAGGCATCTCTGTTGCTTTCAATTCCTGCCTTACTGTAGTTTCTTATAGTACATGGTATTTTAATATCTGATCTCAGGAGAGAACAGTCCAATCCATTTCACAAATTAACATATCCTAATTGTACTAAATGTGCTAAAGTCATAACTACACTGCACTATCATCTGTAGATGTTCTTAAGAAACATTGCCTCTTGCTCCAGACAAGAATTTGCTTTCTACAAATGGTGACAACCAAGCTTTGACATCAGGTCACCACATTTTTGAAAACTATGCTGTGGGCTCAGGTTCTAAAAATACCTGGTCTTAAAGCAGTTCTGATAACCATCAGATCCTGTTCAAAAAACTTCACCTAAAAAACTCACTATGTGATTTCTCTAGAGCTCCTGACTATAAATGCTCCTAAAATCCACAAGAATGTATAAACAATGTAACGTAGTCCTTTTTAGAGAGAAATTTAGACTAGTGCACAACATTGGCATTCTTAACTATTCAAAACATTGGAATTTCTATTTAAAATGTAAAAGTTTACAGGTGGGCAAAGCCTTAAATTTGACATTGGAACGAGCCTCTGTTTATCTTTGGAGGAGGTGTAACCCTGTCCAGCTCACAAGGTGTGTGAGAGTCAGCTTCCGACACTGTAACAAACAAGATGTGTCAATTTAAAGGGAAGAAAGGCTCATTGTGGCTCATGATTGCAGAGGTGCGAGTCCATGGTCCCATGCTTTTGCCTGTGTTGCACAATAAGTATGGCAGGAGTGCATGGCAAAGGCCTGTGGCAGCCAGGAAGTCAAGAGAGAGACAGCCCAATGTCAAGGACATATCCCTCTGACACAGGTCCCCACCTCTTGAACATCCCACCACTTCCCAGTACTGCCACAGGCTTGGCCCCAAGTCTCTAGCACATGCGCCTTTTCGGGACATACTGAGATTCTGCACCCAAGGCCAAGACACGGTGTCCTATGTAGACTCACCTTGGGGTACAGCAGTGGCTCTGGTGCTGTTATTATCCCATAGCCCAAGTTGGACCCATCAGGGCCTAGAATCAAGAACATCCATTGCAACTTAGCCCCCAGGGAACTGGTCCCAGACAAGCCTTTAGGACAGAGCTGTGTCACCCAGATTTGGTAACCCTAGTGCTGCTCTGGTGGGCACCACAACCCTTACTCTGTGGCCTACATACCACAGAGGAACAACAGCTGAACCCTAAGGGTATCCCCTGCTGTCCTGGGCTTGCTTCTACCCAAATCACTGACATTTTCACCAATGCTCACAGCCCATAAGCCTAGGCCCCAGAGTCCCTGCTGCCATTGCTCCTTCTCTGGCCCCCCAGCCCACCATCAGAGCCCACTTCTGAGTTCTCCTTTGGGTTCTAGTATCCTTCCCCTACCTGAGCAAAGCCAAAGGGAGTGCTCTAGTCCCCAGGGGCCAATGACAGCATTGCTCAGAGCCACTACCACCTCTAGAATTATCTAATACCATCTCATCACAGAGCCTGCAGTTTAAACCTCTTTGACTTCAAAATGCAAACAGCTTCACATAGCACTGCACCCTCTTCCTGGTCTGCATCTGAGCTCCAGCCCCATCAGACTCCCACAGTTCTCCAAATATAAAAACCCCACTATAAAGTCAACCTGGAGTTCTCTTTCCTGTCATCTTCAAAAACTACTTGTAGTGTTCTCTTCTGGAGCACATTCCAGAATCCCAGACAAAATGGCTTCCATAACTTACCAGAGACAAAATGGCTTCCATGGTTTACCAGGGACATGGAGACTGTTACCAAATACAGTTTGTTGCTTTGCTCGGAAATGATACTGTTTAAGAGGCTCTCCTCATTAGCAGCTGGGTATTTAGCATTTAAGAACCTTTCAACATTAGTTTCTGGCAGGTTCTAAAACTGGGAGTGCAGGGTTAAAAACATGCACTGATTTCACTGGCAGGACAGCACATAACCCCTACAGTCTAAGTGCCCCTACCAGACTCGCCCTGCAGCTGAGTTAAGGAAGGTGTTGCCTTACAATTTGGACAACTGGGGTGGGGTGGGGGGTCGTAAATGTGCTGGTGTGCTGAGATTGAATTGGGAAAGCTTCCTGACTTCCAAATCCTCTAGCAAGTACCAGCACGGATTCTGCACACCTCAGAATTGCACAGGGATTTGATTCTGAAGAGAGGAAGTAACTAGTAAGCTGCAAGAATTCTTTTCTTTCTCTTTTATTCATAAAGAATCCTGAAGGAGCATATAAGAAAAGGACCTAAAAGAAGACAGCAGGGCCGAGCAGGGGGCTATGTTCCATGTCTCATAGCGGTGGTGAACGCGTGTTATTGTGTCTTTCTTTTAAGAGTTATTTTGACCAAACTAAATCCTCAGCACTCAGGTTTAATGGCAGTGTGGGCCCTTTGTCATAAATAAGTGGGCTTTGGGTTGGGGTTTGGCACTCGGTCTCTAGAAGGTTTGCCATCAAGATCCTACAGGGTCAGGGAGGATCAGAAAAGACAAGGGGGAAACCCAGAACCAAGGTGTGTTGAGTAGCCAGAGGTAACCATGGATGCCTGTTCTCACTCTCCCACACCCTCAGCAATGTCAGGTTTTCTACAGTAGGGTCTGCAGCCCTGAGTCATACACTCTGTGAGAACGTAAAGTCTGACGCTGAAGCCAAGGCGAGAGACTGGGACACAAGCGCCAAGAGTGGTTTCCACCTGAGCACAGTGAGCGGGATCCGATTCTTATTTTTGCTTTTCTTTTCTTTTAGAAACAGGGAAAATTGACCAGGAGATTCACAAATACAACACGCCGGGATTCACAGGCTGCCTCTCCAGAGTGCAGTTCAATCTCATTGCCCCACTCAAGGCTGCCCTGAGGCAGACAAACGCCTCTGCCCACGTGCACATCCAAGGCCAGCTGGTCGAGTCCAACTGCGGGGCCTCCCCACTGACGCTGTCCCCCATGTCGTCTGCCACCGACCCCTGGCATCTAGATCACCTGGATTCAGGTAAGATCCTCAGCCACCTTGGGCTGATGCCTTTATTTCTTTAAAACTGAACCAGGACATAAAGGTATACTGTGCCTGTACTCCTAGCACTCAAGAGGCTGAGGCAGGAGGATGGCAAGTTCAAGGCCAGCACCATTAGCTTGAGGTCAGCCTGGACTACACAGCAAGATTCTGCCTCAAATAATTTTTAAAAAATTGTTTTTAAATAAATAAAACCTTAGAACAGGCTCATAGCAGAAACCAGCAGCGTGATTGGAGGATTAAGACATGAAAGAAAGAACGTGTGAGCCAAGAGTTACTAGGCTCGAGCTCAGCACCTACAAAGCACTCAGGTCACAGCTGTTGTTCTTGCTCAGCGCCAGGCGTAAAGAAATCAGAGATCAAGAAAGTAGCTGGCCTTGGGGGCACATGCCTACAAAGCCAGCTACTTGGGGGGCTGAGGCAGAAGCACCAAGTTTGAAGCCAGCCTGGGCAACCTAGTAAGACCCTGTCTCAAAATCTAAATTTTAAAAGGGGAGGTAACTCGGTGCTCCTGGGTTCAATCCACTCACCCCCCCCCAAAAAAAAAGGACGCAAATCATTAGCTCTTGGCCTAAGGTAAGGATGAGATACCAAGATTGAAACCTGCAGGACAACTGTGGGCGATTCAATCAGATCAAATCAACTCACAGCCAGAGTCCGCGTTTCTCATATTAGACAAAGAGATTCTCCCAGAGCGATACAGAAAGGCTCGCCTTCCGATTTTTGTCCTGCGCACACTGTAGGCTTCCAAGTCTTTAAGAAGTGCACTGGGACGCACAAACTCGGCGCATGCGGCCCTGCTGCAGGGGATGAGACAGGTAATTTGAAAACACAGGGTTCAACTGAAAGGCGGAGGCTGCTGGGTGCCAGATTAATTGCATGAAAATTCAGCGTCTCCGCACCCCCGGGTGTGCAGAGCTCATTAGGCTGCGTTTCCACCCTGAGCCTCACCGAACGGACTGTGGCAACTCGGCTAACCTCTCCAAGCCTCTGCTTTCCCCCCATAATGTGGAGAAGTGGAGCGTAAGCCCCACCGCAACCTCCCAACCCGGCGTGCACCGGGTCTCCCGGCAACGTGCGATGCTGTTGACCCTAAAGGGAGAGAACCTCGCAGGAGGCAGCGTGGCGAGGAGACCTCAGTCCCTACGCCGCCGCTGTCTCACAGCGGATTCAGCTCAGGCAGCGCCCATGACGTCCTTCCTTAGCTGCCCTGTACCTGAAAGGAGGTTAATAAGCCCAAACTTGCAGAGCTCTGTGTGAGATGACGTATTTTAAACACTTAGCATGCTCATGGACGTGCAGCAAGTTGTAAAGTTTAGCTCATGGTTGTTATTATTATATTAGTATTTTCAGCAACACTCCCGTGCCCAGGAAAATCTTCCAAATCTTCCCTGTATACAGATTTCTAGTTTATAACAATTCAGCATGCGAAGACTATGCTTTTACCTCTTTTCCAGTACTGGGCGTTGAGACCAGGGCCTTTACAATGAGCTGTGTCCCCAACCTTTCTGTATTTTACTTTGAGACAGGATCTCATCAAATGGGTAAGTTGCCCAGGCTGGGCTTGAACTTACCATTCTCCTGCCTCAGCCTCCCAGAGTGCTAGAACTGCAGCTCAGTGCCACCATGCCCTTCTACCGATATGCATTTGATCTCTCTCATCATACCTCAGCCCTGTGCACAGCGTCTGTCACTACAGCACATCCCCCTCTGCCACCTTGGTTCCCTGCCAGGGCTGCTTGGTAAAGAATTACCCCTTTGTCCAAGCAGCCAATCTGCTGGCCGTGCTGACCTCCTTCCTCCTCGAACACAGGCTCCTATGGTAGCCAGGGTCATTCACAAAACGTCCCGTCCCCTTCTGTGAGCAGCAGCGGGCTGGGGCTTCCTCATGGGCTGGTTGAACAAGAGAAGAGCTACTCCTGCTAAGCAGAGGGAAGGAAGGGAAGAGCAGAACAGGCCACAGAGACACTTTCCCAGATCAATCTTACAGGTGTGAAGGCCTTTGAAATCCACAGGTTCAGGAGCCATGTGCCGCGTGGGCTCAGAGTGTTGCCTGCCGAAAAACCTTGACTTCAAAACCATCTAGACCCTGAGCTCAGTGATGCCACATGCTTGTAATCCCAGCACTGCAGGAGGATACAAGTTTTGAGCACAGCGTGGGCAACTTAATGATTTAGCGAGGCCCTGTTTCTTTTTTTTTTTTTTTCTGGTACCAGGAATCGAACTCAGGACCTTGCGCTTGCCAGGCAAGCGCTTATGCCACTGAGCTATACCCCCAGCCCCCCTGTTTCAAAATATGAGAAAGATTGCTGAGGATGTAGCTCAGGGCAGGGCCCTGGGTTCAATCCCAATCCCACCCCCCCAAAAAAGAAGACTTTAGACCAATGTGAGATCATGTTCGATTAGGACTTAATCAATTGACTGTTTGCTATTAAGATCTGGAGGTGTAACTCTAAGGACCAATTTTAGTTCGTGTGTTTTTCTGGTCCTGCTTTATGAATGAGAGCATCCTTCTCTTGACTGATTCATAAAATGTGTACATTTTGGAAGCTATTTCTGTTTGTGCTCAGCGTTCGAATCAGAATTCTGTAGCCCAGACCTAAAGGAGGCCTCTGCTACAAAAGGGAGTGCTGTTTTCACAACTTCCTGTTCACTCTGGGCAGAGTTCTTATCCTGAGCATCCAATCATCAACCACTTCTTTCACGGGATAAATCTGACTCTTAAAGGGCAGCAAACACATTACAAACTGTGAGGCAGTTAAATAACGTGTTTGGTGCCTTTTAGATGAATGGGAACATGAGAGGGGTTGGGAGTGAAGGTCTGGGAGGGGATGCGGAGTGGACAGGGACGGGTGGAAAGACCCTTAATAGTGGCCTGCAGTGGCTCAAAGTCAGGAAGGAAGAACTTCGCTACTTTCTCAAATTTGGTGCCTGGACGCCATATGAGGCACTGGTGGTTAAAAAAAGCAGCAGGTGAGTTTAAGAGAGGAGCACGCCACTGGGGCTGAGACTTTTGTATTAGATTTTAATGTGAGGGGGGCCCGGGAATGTCGTGGTGGCTGCAGTGCCCCTCATCTCAGTGCTCAGGGTGGCAGGTGTCGCTTGAGACTGGAGGTGATTTGGGGCCCTTGGCGTTGCTAGGAACAGTCCTTCCAGGCATGAATGAATTGACAAACACCAGTCAAAGTACTTAAAAGGGGCTTCTGATGGTGTGCTGGGCTAGAGAGGAAATGACGTTCTTTGAGGAATACAGGAGGTCAGATTACGGAGCGCAAGGGAAAGCTAATGTCTTACTGCAGATCACTGCACGCCTGCAATGTGGCCTCAGACAATAATGGCACAATGAGGATGATTCAGCACTGGAGGCCTGCAAATTAAACTGAGAAAAGAATAACAGAAGGGGGCGTGATGGCGCACGGCTGTAATCCCAGCACTTGGGAGGCCGAGGCAGGAAGATCATCTTGAGTTCGAGGTCAGCCTGGGCTGCATAGCAAGACCCTGTCTTAAAAACCAAAACAAAAGAAAATAAAATAATAATAATAATAGTAATACCAGGAAGAGGAGGAAAAAACTCTATTTGCATACATGCAGATGCTCACAAAAGAAATAATTGAAACGTTTGCAATGAAAGGCCTGTGTATCCAATTTATAGAGTAAAGAGTCGGGGGAGCCCTGTAGAACACAGGGGTTTGCAGACGAAGGAGACACTAGGAGGTTTATGCTATGTAAGGCTTGCTTTTGGTTTTCTGGGGGAAAAAAGGGACCCTCACACTGGACGTGAGGCAGAACTCTCTGCCTTTTGTCAGACACGGAAGCCTAAAAGCCTCTTTCTATATCTGCTGCCCCCTAAATATCTTTAGTTTAAATCGTTTTCACGCCAACTCTGGGCGTCTGAGTGGGTCCCCCCTTCAGCGCTACCACCCTGGTCTTCGTTGTCCTGTTGTGAGTGAACCCTGGGTCGTATGTGTCTTTTTGCTCTCTGTACGCGGCTTAACACTTTGTGCATAGCCTTCTTCGTAGGATAGGGCTTTATGCTTGGGGCTTGGGGGTTATTTTTACCAGCCCTTGTTTGTAGTACACAGGTGCGTTCCTCATGGGGAGCTGGAACATGTTCACAGTGCAGCTGAATTCTGTTTTCACCCCTTTCCCTCCTCCCTCCCCCATCTCAGTCCCCTTCCCCTTGGCAGAAGGTCTCCTTCCCCACTTCTGATGATCTCGCTTGTATTTTGCTCTTTCTTTTTACTTTGGGTTTCTCAGGTAGGAGAAATCATGCAATATTTAGGCTTGTGTGTCTGATTTATTTCACTTAACATTAAGATCTCAAGGCCCATCCGTTTTCCTACAAATGACTCATTTATCCTTTTTGTATGGCACAGTGGTGTTTCACGGTGAATAAAGACCACATTTTCTTCCTCCTTTCCTCTGCTGATGGACATGCAGACCCCTCCCAAGCTTTGGCTGTTATGAGTCATGCTGCCGTAAACACGGGTGTGCACGGATTGCTGTAATAGGATGTCTGTACCTCTTTCGTGCTCTGACTTCTCTGAGCTTGCATTCATCATTCTGAATTCTGACTTGAGAGTTTCACAGGTTCCAGATCATCTTTCACGCTTGAACGTGAAGGATAAGAACCCTGGCTCTCACATATTAAAAACAAAATATGTACACAACATCGCAGGTCTTCCTCTGAATAACATGAGGTCTACACCAACTTAGGAGAAAGAGAACAGAGGAGAGATGTCTCCTGTCCTGGCTTGAGCTGGGGGCATTTGGAAGTAGAATACTTCACTGAGTTCCCTGAAAAGTATGATCTTTCATGAGCAGCCTCAGTTTACCGAGAAACTTGTTAGAAATGAAGGATGTTGGGCCCCCCTGAGACCGAGTATCAAAGGTTGAAAGCACTAATCTAGTGCTAAGCTCCATTTCAGAGCCACTTTAGAATTACCCAGGGAGCCCTTAAAAGCTCTTGATATGTCGTGGCACCTCTGAGCTACTGAGCCCGCCCCTCTGGGGGTACCCTTCACATCTGTGCATATAAAACCTCCCCAAGGGAGTAATTCCAGGGTGTAGCCAAGTATAACAGTCACTCGCCAAATGAGAAGGGCTCCCTTGGAAATGAGGCTCCTGAAAGAAAAAATTTTAAAACCCCAAGCAGGCAAAGGGGGGGAGAAAAAACAATTTGAGAAAAAACAAACCTTTAGGAGGTGAAATGACCAGTACATTGACCAGAGCAATAAGTGTAGGAAAGTGAGCCCCCTGGGCCATTGCAGAAGGAAGCGCTCTCAGAAAACAGCTTTTTGTCTTAGTTCCCAGACCTAATCTGCCTGTTTGTGACTGCAAAAGCAGACTTGAAACAAACAAGAGTCTGCCATGGGGGCCAGAGCAGACCGAGAGCCTCCCGCAAAGGGACACCAGTGTGACAGGTGCCGTGTCCCGGGAAACCGCCGCGGTTTGAGGAAGATGTTAAGATATTATTCAGTGTTTTGAATCAACCGCAAACTTAATTTGAAGACAACCGGAAAAAGACGGTGCTCTCCAATGAAGCTCGTGCATTTCTGAAAATGAACTCCATCCCTCCCGCACAGTGTGCTCGGCCATCAGGGGGTCCTTAGTGGTCAGCCAGGGCTCCTACCGTGAACAGGACATTTGTGTGGCAGACACCTCGTCTTGGAATGGAAATTACAATTCAAGACATCTACCCTGAGGTCTTGTGATCTTTCCGCGCCCAAACTTGTCTTTCCTGTGTCTTAGTTGACACCAAATGATAAAACCAGAAAATACATTCCCAGGTACCCTCACTCCAGATGACCAGAATGTTGTCTCTGCTGTGACCACACAGCTGCTCATTGCCTCACCGTGCACCTTGGGCTTTATTAGTATTTTGCAAAGTGAGGGACATTTATGGTGGTTGGTCAGGCTGTGCTGTGTACAGCTCTAAGAGATGTGATTTACATTGAAGTCTGTGGCTTCTGGAGCAGCGTGAAACGGGTGGCTTTGACAGGGTGTCACCGCATTACTGCGGGGAAGGAAATAGAAAACAGCATTGTGTTGCATAAGATGACCAGGCCCCAGTATCAGGTGATAAGATAGATATTTTTTAATAAGAGAAACAGGTGAACGCAATTTGTCCTCCTCATCATGATGTAAGTAGATTTGACTTACACCAGTCTCGTGCTTAGAAACATTCAGCTGATCTGTTTTCCTGCCTCAGTTTCCCCCTTTGAGACTAAGTCTAGTCTGCTTTCAACAACATCATCATTATTTGGCCCTTAGGAATATTTTTATAACAGTAGTTACCAGGTAGAAAAAGTAATGCCCGGGGCTGAGCTCTTGTTTGTGTTAAGGGTCGCAGAAGCCCCGACACTTGCTGTGATCCTCCTCCCAGTATCAGGAGATCTGGTTTCTTTCTTCTGTAGTATCCAGAGAACCTCATTTCTTTGGCCTGGGTAGGACCAGCCAGCAGGAAGACGACTGCAAGAGGGCCAGGAGCGCCCTGTAAAGCAGAAAACCCAAACACCAGAGAAAAAGATTCCAGGAGGCTGACGCTGCCCTTTCTGCCCTAAGGAGCAACTCCAGACCGTGTACTGAGCTGTCTCCCAGGGCCCTCATGCGGACCCTGCGGGGTTCTAGCACTTGCATAATATTTGATACAGAACACATCAGACCAAAGGCCCATCCTAGGGTCTCTTCCAAAATACCATTAGAATAGGCCAGGCACTGGAAGATGTAAAGCATTGCTTCCTAAGGGACTTCTAGTTACAAATGACTCTTCATTCCTATTTCACAATACTTCAGTGCATCCAGGTAGTACTCAGCACAGGTGATGCTTGGCACAGGTGGTACTCAGCACAGCTAGTACTCAACACAAGTAAAGCTCAGGTCACTGGTGTATGGTGTGCCTTAAAACTAACTTGCATCTCTTAGCTCGTTTGAACTGCTGGTATGCTCATGACTGTCCCATCAAGCAGCTTGTACAGGTGGTACAAACAGATCTAATCGCTCTGATTGGTCTTTTTACTAATGAAACCAATAAAGTCTATAAATGGACCTAATCACAGTTATTGCTTGAATTTGAATAATGACTGCCCACGTATAAATACCAATTCATACTGTGCACACAAGCTGCCCAATGGGACCATCATGCCCATACCGCCAGTGGTGGTTCAGGCCTACAGGACAATCGAATTCAAATCAGAGATCTGCAAATACAGCCTCAGGGTGAACGTGTGAAGGAGAGGTCCTGGCTGGGAATCCTGCAGAGGGACCCAGGTGGGAGCCGGAAAGTCCAGAAGCAGGAGCTAAGCGGAAGGCGGTCAGTGCCTCCTCCCTGTGCCCAGGTCCAAGGGCAGAGGGCAGCAGGAGGCCAGGTTAGGACCCAAAGTCAAACTTGTCCCCAAGATTCACTTGGTTCCCATAGCTGTAAAAACAAACAAACACGCAAACAAACAAACAAAACTCATCTCTCTCGGGATGGCTCAGTGGAGCGAACTCCGCCTGCGAGTTTTAGGTGTCTGTTTGGGCACCGCAGAGAGAAGTGAGGTTTTCTCCTCACCTCACCAGAGCCTTCCCCCCGGAATAGCACGTTCACTTTGCGAAGGCGTCCTACGCCTATGGCTATGATTTTTAATGCGCTGATTCCGTGTGTATATTCCAGCTTTCCTTCCTACCATCTGAGGATAAAATATTTTTATACCATCGTGTGCTTATGGATCTGATGAACATTTAAAAATCACATCTATCTACTCAGTTACCTTCATAAGTACAAGCTAGGAGCTGGCTGTCTTTACCACCCGCAAGGGCTTAAAAGTCAACTTTCCAGCTCATAATGACATCTTTATTTCCGAGAAGGCCTCCTCTCTCATCTTTGTGAGAAGACTGCGTGATTAATGTGTTTTATCTCTTGTCATAATCTTTTTATTATTTGTCTTTTCTTCCTCTTCAGAAACCAACAGAGTACACACTCAAGTGTAAAGAAAGAACACTATCCCCCATTGTGCATTCTACTTAAAAATGTTCTAAATTGTGCTTTTTCCGTGAAAGCACCAAGTGTATTTGAGTATTTCAAATATGTTAGAGTTATAGATTTTGGAGGTAATGACCGCTTTTGTTGTAGCTCATCTTTTGTTTCCACAGCATGTCCCTACTACACAGCTTTGGACACATGACTTGGATGAATCAAAGATATCAGTGTTTTTAATTTTGAGAGCTGTTCTTAACAAATCACGATATATTGCAGCTGACAGTCCCACAGAGTCCGAGGGCCTTTACTCTCATACCTCATCAAAACAGTGCATTATGTTTTATTAAATTTTATTGTTTTGTGTGAAAAATAAAATATGTTGCTTTAATACATTTTTCATTAATGATAGATGAGTTAGTATCTTTCCATATGAGGATACATAATTTGCATTTTGTATGAACTGCCTGTTTATTATGTTCTTGACTCAAAGAGTTATTCAGATGTTCCTGCTCCTTCCTATTCGTTCGCTGGGCATTTGCTAATTGATTTATAAGTATTCTTTATATGCTAAGTAAATTACTACTTTAACATATATTTGGATGTTTTCCCAGTTTAATCTCAATTTTTTTTAATTTATGAGCTTTTCTCCTCAGATAAAAGTTTTTCTCTGATTTGTTTTCTTCACACAGTGAAATCTAAAGTGCTTGCTAGAGTTTGGGTTTGTTGTAATCCTTTCTGCATTCAGAACTTATTTTTAGCATCATCTCATATCTTTCTCCTAATGGTTTGGTGTCTTAGCTCTGAGACCTTCAGATCTGCTCCCCTGGAAATGTAGTGAGGTGGGAGGAGCAGGGCAGGAATCTGGCCTTATTTTCACCCCAGTGGCTGGCTGCCGTCCCAGCACCATTGGTTGAGGTCCCCTTGACATTTTCCCAGCTGCCTTTGGGGCAGGAGTCTCCATTTGGACTTCCGGTCTGTTCTGGCCTGGATTAGACTCTTCATGAGGCAGGAGCTGCCATAAACAGTGAGTCTTTATGGCTGGGTGTGGTGACATATGCCTGAAATTCCAGCACTCAGGAGGTTGAGGCAGGAGGATTGCCATGAGTTCAAAGCCAGCCTGGGCAATGTAGTGAATTCAAAGCCAGCATGAACTACATAGTGAGACCCTGTCTCAAGAAAAAAAAAAAAATTTTGAGAAACATTGAACTTTTAGGTTGATTTAACATCTCATAGAACCAATTTCCCTTCGATTCTGTTTGCTCAGAGTCTTTCTTTCTATCCTTCCACATTTGTTTTTTCCTCTCAAATGTATCCTATTGCCCTAAAAATAAGACCTAACTACAAAATAAGTCCTCACATGATTTTTTCAGGATGCTCATCATATAAGCCCTACCCCAGAAATAAGCCCCAGTTAAGATTGCTGACCAGATGCATGCATTTAGTTTGTGACAACACACAAGTGTATTGAATTATAAAATAATATTACTATATAATTACATATCAGTAATTATGTACTGATATCAGTATATATCAGACATCAACACTTAAATGATACTATGAATTATAACTATTTGTAACTAGGCAAGCAGGCACCTTGGCACATGAATAAATGCAGACTGTTGGAAGTGAAAAAATAAGATATCACTGGAAAATAAGCCCTACCTTATCTTTTGGAGCAAAAATTAATATACAGGGGCTGGGGATATAGCTCAGTGGAATAAGCGCTTGCCTAACAAGCGGGTCCTGAGTTCGATCCCCAGTACCACACACACAAAAAATTAATATACAGTGGTACTTCAGTTCACCGACCTAATTTGTTCCATAATTCTGGGGAAGCTGGCCTAGTCATGTTCATGACCCTAAGCGGAGTTTGTGATCGGAAGCAAACCAAATTGTTCGTGAACAGAAGCATTGGTGAACAGAGGCATTGCTATAAGACCCAGTCTTATTGTGAGGGAAGCACGGTCAGAATTCCAGTCACTTTATTGCTGTTCTCTATACAGTTCTTTCACTGGGACTGATGTGCAGGTGTAAGTTAGTTACCTGTGTCCTCCCATCACCCCACACTGGCTGTCCTTTTCTTGGTCACAGAATGAGTCATACAAGCACCATTTGAACTTTGCCATGCACAGACTACCCCAGGGAGAATTAGCTAATTTCCCCGAGGGGAATTAGTGGCTGCAGACCCTTAGGCCAGAGTGAGGGTTTTCAAGTCTGTGTTTCTAAACCAGATCTGGTGGTGCATGCACCTGGGAGGCTGAGGCAGGAGGGTCTGCATGAGTTCCAGGCCAGCCTGAACTAAAAAAGAAACCCTCAACACCCTGTTCTCTCCTCCTGTCCCCCAGAAAGAGAAAGAGTCTGCTTTGGGGGGGTTGAGTTTTGTGTTCATTTGCTTTTTGAGACAGGGTCTTGCTATGTAGTTCAGGCTATTCTGAACTCCCAGCATTCCTCCTGCCTCAGCCTCCCACATGCTGGGATTATAGACACACGCCACTATACCTAGCCAGAGTCTGCATTTCTAACACAATGGCTGGTGTGTTGCTGCCTCTGGCCTTGGGCCACCGAGTGACAAAGACAGAAGCAACCTCAGCACATGCATGATCTCGTATGTTTGGTAGATTTCGCCTGCATGATCACTTGAGCCTCTGCTTTTTGTTGGAGAAGCTCCTCCAAAACCCTCTCAATTTATTTTTATGATGATTGATCTAACTAGATTTTTGTTCATCTTTTTTCTAGAAATTCACACATTTAATCTAGGTTTTCAAATTCATTTCCACAGAGTCAAACAAATCAAGCATCTATAAGAATTTCATTTCCATATTCTTTCAAGAAAATTTTATGCATCTTACACTGAATGTTGATGGCCCCTCATTTTTCCTCTGGATTAGATTGTCTAACTTTTCTTTTGCTCTCTTAAAGAGCGAATTTTGGATTTCCTTACTAGTTCTCTAATTTTTCTAGGTTTTTTATTTGTTTGTTTAACCATTTGCTTTTATCTTGGCCTTTTAAAATTTAGATTTGCTGTCTTTAACTTTGTGATCTTTAATTCTCATGTTTTCATAACCTACGCATACGTCGGAATCCTCTTCTCATACAGCAATATAAGCTGAAGTCAACAAATCTGAACCCTAAGCCCAAGACTCATCTGATTACAATTCTGCTGTCCCAAGCCAACTCCTAGACCGCACATGGGTGTAGGGGGCGGGGGGGAGGTGTGGGTGGGGGTATGTGCATGGTGGGGACCGAACCCAGGCCTCAGACAAGCCAGGCATGTGCTCTACCTCTGAGCTACCTCCCCAGCCCCTTTTATCTTTTGTTTTGAGACAGGAGCTTACCATGTTTCCCAGGCTGACCTCAAACTTGCAATCCTCCTGCCTCAGCCTCCTGAGTAGCTAAGATCACAGGCATGCACCACTGCACCTTACTGGCATGAAAATTTTAAACTAGACTCTTACCCAAGGGACCTGAAAGGAACTTGGTGATCAGCTGAAGTTGCCACCACCTTCCCATATCCCCAGAGAGACAGACCTGGCAGCTTGCATGCTGAAAAGCAGTGGCGGCAGTGTGTTGTTCCAGGGCTCCGCCCTGGTGTGGAAATGACCCGGGGCAAACACCATGGACCAGGCAGCACCAAAGCAGCAAAGCGGGCTCTGTCTCGTGTGTGCTACCGGCTGCGCCTGCAGATGCCAGGGGCTGCCTGCCCTCTGGCCTCTGTTCTTTCTGAGCCTGGATGACCAACTCTGAAATGCCACTGTAAGCAAGGGCAAATCAAGGAGGGCACAAACACATAGCTTTAGGACAATTTCTAAGACCACAGTTTTCACCCTTCGGTGGATTTCTCTTCACTGCCCACTTTGCTCTGCCACTTTCTCTTTGCCTTCTCTTCCTGTAGATGGCTGCATCGCGTACAGGTCAGAGCCCGGCCCAGCTTCTGCCTACCTCACCCACACCACACCCCCACACACACTGCACCACTCACACTGAGGTGCGTTTTCCTGAGGCCGGGGCTGGCAGTCATCTCAGCCATTAGCCTCAGTCACGTGGGCTGCCTCAGTGCAGGGGGACATAGTCCTGCCCGTTGCCATGGTGACTTTTTGTTGATGACAGTCGCAGGGTTCATTTCTACTTCATTCTTGTACTACAGGAATCAGGAGCAGCAGGGAGAATGCGGGAGATGTGGGCTCCACACTCCCTGCCACCCCCATCACTATGTCCCTGAATCTCATGCTGTCGTCTCCTCCAGCTCTGTGTCCCTGAGCTACAGGGCCACTCAGAGGACACAGCATCCTCCAAATCTCCAAACAATGTGGCATCACTTTCTTTAAACTACATCCCCAGCACTTCTCTCCCTTTTTATTTTGAAAAAGGCTCTCGCTGTGTTGCCCAGGCTGGGCTCAAACTTGTGATCCTCCTGCCTCAGCCTCCCAGAGTGCTGGGATTACAGGTCTGTGGTACCACACCTACCTGTGGCCTTGCTTCTTTTGCTGTGTTACTGTTTTCCGAGGCTGCTGGAGGAATCCCCAGGGGAGCCTAGCCAGTCACCACCTCAAAGTGCCAGATCCACTTTGCTGGAAAATTGGAGCCTTGACCCCCAAATGTGCAGGAACCTCCAGATGAAGTGTTTGGACTGCTACCCTGTGCCTTTCAGAGCAAAGTTGTCCTGTAAATACTCATAACAAATAAATAATTAATCGCTTCCCACCTCTGAGATCTTCCGCAGATTCCACATGGCTGTGTGCAGCCTACTCAGAAAGGTCTGAAGATGGGCCAGATTATTGATCCTGCTGTTAAGTTTTTCCCCAAGAGCAACCACAAAGGCTTTTTTAAAAAATTTAAATCTATCCTATGTTGAAGTAGAAGCACGCATAAAAAATCTGTATGAATATGAGGTTTCATTATTTTAAACAGAGGACGAGATGAGTCACTTTGAAAATCCTTAGGAAAAGCTAAACATGGTTCTCTCATACTCGGGAATTTTAACTTTAAAAAAAAACTGGCAAGGATACAGACACGAAAAATAGATATTTAAAACTGTAAATGACTTCATTTGCTGAAATTCTTTCAATGCTTGATTTTGTTTGATGCTGACAGCGACCTGTGAAGTAGGTTGAGTGGACCTTCTTAGGCATATTTACAGATAAGAAAAATGTCTGTCCAAGAAAATGAATGCCTTCATTGCCTCTGCAATGGTTTGATCAACCCTGACTGTGCACTAGAGCAACCTGGGGAACTGGTCCCCAGCCTAAATGGTTCTTAGATGTAGGCAGGATTGTGCCTCAGTGGGCAACTGTGTTCTCAGCACCCTGGTCCAAATGACATGGAAAGCAGCACTCTCAGCTCTAAGATCCAAGTGTCCTTGCTTCTGGCTGAGTGCATTTTGCTAACAAAGAGTTGGGACTTCAACATAGGAATTCCAGCTCATTACTCTGAGCCGCGTTATCATCCTTTAAATGTTATACTGAAATCTGGGATCCTATGTAATTTGCCTACCTGCAGGTGAAATCCCTGCTACTCCACATTCCTGGTTTTATACGGAATAAATCATCCTCAAGCTGCTAACGCCAATTAAACGCCTTTTTTCACACTCTGAGGGCATGATCGGGAAGAACTGTGATGAAACTGTGTGGCTTGTGCTGGCATCTGCCACATTGTCTTTATGATGACCCAAAGCAGCACAGGGAGGACCTGTGGGACAATGCCAGGCAACATTAATAACCAAAGGTAATTCGTTTCCACAAGGTTCTGTTTGACAACCTTGAGCCATTCTACCTACCAACAAGCAAAGATCATTATCTTTTGAGATCTACTATTATTACAAGAAGAAACCAGTCCAAAAGATAAAGGGAAACAAATATATTTAGCACTGGGGCTTTTCTAGTCTGTTTTCTGAAGTCAGCTTTCTTGCAAGAAAAGATGTTTTCTTGGGATTGGAATTATAAATTTTCACTTGCACTAATATTAGCGGCTGAAAAGCGTGCTTCCAAACCAACAGCCCAAAGTGGCATTTATAAAAGACTTAATATATGTGCAGAATTAATTTTTAAGAGCGCTCTAGGTTTGCCGGCTGCCCCCCTGGTAGACTGCTCAGTGGAGCCACAGTTGATGAGCGCTCTGCTGTCTGCCCTCTGGGTCCTGGTTTCTGGAAACTGAGGGACAAGAGGGGTCAGTTTCACACCGCGGTGCCACAGCAGTTCCAGTGCAAACGTGGCACAAGTATGGGCAGAGCCTGTGCCCGGAAAGCAGGCCTGTGTTCGTCGTCTCAGACTGCAGCCAGCGTCTTCTTCAAGCTGAGAGTGAACGGCTGCAGCACAAGATTCGTGTCTTTTTAAACGCGTTTTATTGTTCACTCTTTTGAAAGACGGCAGTGACAAAAATCCATCTGTGATACCGCGCCAGCCATTTCCATGAGAACCGTCGCCGGTCCTTGATGGCCTTTGCAGTAGCTGGGGATGTGCACAGAGCGGGGGTCAGCGGAGACCCTGCACGTCCGCCACGTCCCTAAACTGATGCCACGTGCCTCCATTTGCACAAATGATGTTCACCTCCTGAGCAGGTTTTAGATGGCGGAAAAGTGATTGGCATCAAACTCCCAAAGCCTTGACGGACACCTGCAGAATGCCCGGTGGGCGTTCCTTGGTCCCAGACCACCGCCTACCAGGAAGGGTGAAACACGGCTGCAGCCCTGACCGTGCTCATCACGGGTGTACTCGCCGGGACTGGTCGCTTTCCCCTTCCTATCTTCCATTATTTTCTCAGCCACCCTCAGAAACTGAGGCCATTTCCATGATTCTGCAAACAACTAGTTCTGCCTATTCTTGCTTCGCTGACAAGGAAACCACAGTTTCTATTAGCTGAGGCTCCCTTAAGACGGGGTGCTCCAGGCTCCATGTACATCCGGGTCCATTTCGTAAAACCATAGATAGGCAGTGGTGTGTTCGGGTATTTGACATCTCGTAATACGCTTGTATGGCCTCGGCTGTCCCCTTCCCTGGCCAGTGTGTTCTGTCACTGTGCAGCCCCTTTCCATGCAAGAAAAAGCAGCAAAGAGAAAAGAATCCTTTTTTAAAAAGCAAATCCATAAACTCCAGATATTCAAAAACCCAGTGTTTTAAAAATACATCTGTTTTCTCTCATCCGTGCCTTTGAATGCATCAGGATCCTAAGTACACAGAGCTTGGTGGTGCACGCCTGTGTCAGGAGGCTGAGGCAGGAGGATCACGAGTTCAAGGCCACACAATACAATTCAAGGCCAGCATGAAGCACATAGTGAGACCCATAGTGAGTCTCCAAAAAATAAGACAGGGTGGGGAAAAAGAGGGAAGGAGCCACAGAGGCGGACCAGGAAGAGGAGGAAGCAAAGGAGGAGGCAGAAGCAGCCCCAGTGTTTCCCCTCACTGACACACTTTTTTAAAGAACTGACTTACTTATTTGTTTTGAGCCAGGAAAGATGTATTAGGGATCATACCTAAGATAGCCACTTGTTACATTCTTTGTCTGTTTTTCCTTCAGCTGCTCTTAATATAGTTAGTAATAGAAACTCACTTCTACATTCAAAATACTGAGAAATCATAATCAGAAATGAAAGCCGTATTCCAATTATAACTTCCACAACACGAAAAAGAAATAGAGCTGAAGGAAAGGGAACCGTGGGGCATTCTGGCATGCAAGTCATTAAAAGCACAAATGATTCCACCAAGACAGAAAAAAAGACCAGGTTTTCAGAAGGAATTATTTCAGTTTTCTCCCAGGCACCGCATTAAGTTAAAACGCACAGGCACTTGTATTAGGTGTATGTGGGTGCAGGCACGCGCGCGCAGCGCGCACACACAAGCACACAGACACAAGAACAGCTGGAGACTGGAACCACCAAGGCTCTCAATTAAAGTTCTGCAACCAAGCACTTTAGTGCTTCTTAGAAATGCAGAGCCCTGGACCTGTCCAGACCAGCTCAGCCTGGGTTGTGAGGTGATCCCCAGGGATTTGCCACACCAAGCCGGAGCACTCAGAAATCAGTTTGCTTCCGAACCCTGAGGTACAGATGACTGCAGGACAGAGGAAGGAATGGCCAGCAGAGGTACAGTTACTTTGGTCCCAAGACCAAAGAGCACAATATTACACAGGGCAAATTTCCAGCATGCTACCACCCAGGGCCCTAATTCCTTAGGAAGTGGCAGCACCCTAGGCAGGGTGCAATCCTTGGAAGTCATGCAGCAGGACAACTAGCACTTCCCAAATTTATCCTTTTCCCCAAGTTCAGGGCCTTCGTCTTGGACTAAAGTCAACATGAATTTATGAACCCCCTGTGGCAGGAAGGGAAAGAAGTGAAGACAGCCCTCAACAAAGAATGACAATGTTAATATGAAAAATTCAGCACTGCACAGCAGGGCTCCACAACCCCCAGCTCTGAGGCTCTCTGATCTACACATTCAAGGCTTGTCCAAGCAGGAGTTGTGGCTCATACCTAGAATCTCAGCGCTCTGGGAGGCTGAGGCAGGAGGATCAGCCTGAGCAATTTAGTGACTCACCATGAAATAGACACCATCTATCTTAGTGTATTTTATGGGATGCAGGGCCTTGGTATCTACCAATAATGAGCCATTTCCAATTTAAAATATCTATCTACAGTTCATCAAGTGAAAGAATGCAGCCCAGTCTGGGGGTGTCAGTCTTTCTCTTAAAAGGCTATTGAGACAATTCAGAAGTTTGCTAAGAAACATGAAAGAAGCAAACAGAATGAAATCAATCACTCATTCTATTCTTTTGTATTGAAGTTGATATTTTCTAAATAATCATGACATATAACAGATGAAGCAAGTGTGCTAATCCTATTTCTTTCCATCTAATTCATCGCTTTTGGTCACTGGATCCTGGACAATCATGCAAGAGGCTACCACTCCCTCTCTCCTATAAGAAGCTGGGAATATAAGGCTATTTAATTGCTCAGGTCAGAAGCCAAGACTTCAAAGTCTCCGCTCTCTTTGAAATTGGACATTCTGGCTGATGAGCTTTCTTTAGAAACTGGGGTGTAGGGTATAGATGTAAAACTGATCATGTAGTTTCAGGGGTACATATTTCTTCCGTCTACACAAAAACCTTCAGATCCTGAGAAATCTCTTCTTCCTGAAAATCTGACCAGCATCTTTCTCTTTAAAATAAAACAAAATTTCTTATATCTTCAGCATCAGAGTCAATGGCCATAAGTCTTTATATTGAATTCTAAAATACCAGTCAGTCATGAATGGCTGAGACAAATTAATTGATAAAAGTCAATCTCTGCTGTATAACTCAGCTTTTAAGAGAGAAGCAAGTGAAATGAAACAAAGAAGCTGGGGGAAGCCAGGGCGTATATATATGAACAAGAGCCCTGCTGAGAAAATAGTGTTGCAATTTAAATTAAATTATAATTAATAGCAGCAATTTTGTTGAAGTGTCTCAAATTATCACTTTCAATACGGAAGCTCCAGTGGTTTCCATGGAGATTTTTTTCTCTCCATGTCAGATCCAGTCTAGTTTTTTTTTGGTCTCTGATATATGACAACCTGAAGCTTTTAGTACCTTTTATTTTGTGGGGTTTTATGTTAGGTAATCTCAATTTATTTTTATGTGCATTCAAATGTGTTTTATTTGCAACTGGCTTTTGAGCCTACAGTCTACAATTTTCCATATTTTGAAACTTGATCCATAACAACCGTAGATGAATTGGAGGGTCAAGAATTCAAGTCTGTTCTTAATACTCCGTTCTTGCGACTGTCCTCAGACTTAAACTGTCCTTTAGGTCTGTTTCTCATACTTAAGTAGCTGCCTAGAAACTTCTTTTATTGATTTTTGACATTCTATAAGTACAATAAAAATTATATTCTGATAATAATATTTTAAAGCACAACTTGCACCATTTCTGGTCTTGTGATGGTATCTTGATTATGCAATGGCCAAAGAGGATTTCTACTATGGTGGTTACCATTTCCTCTATTCTGTTTTGGCCCAGTAGGGGTTTCAGAGACCAAAACAGGATTTTCTGATCTTCCACAGTGTTGATTCCAGGTTCTCAGACTGCCACATGGCACAAGTAATACTGCCATCCTGTGGAATCTTCCTTTGTCAGGTAAAACAGCCTCAGTTTTCGAAGAAAGGCAGATGTCGTGAGAAGCTATTTGCTGTCAAAAGGCTTTTGTCTGCCTCTGCTGATCCTTCAGCACCCACGGAGAAAACGGTGGGGCTCGGTTGGTTGGCTGCCTTAAGAGGACACACTGATGCGGTT
The DNA here is from genome assembly GCA_004027595.1 of Dinomys branickii. Taxonomy (NCBI): domain Eukaryota; kingdom Metazoa; phylum Chordata; class Mammalia; order Rodentia; family Dinomyidae; genus Dinomys; species Dinomys branickii. The sequence continues at coordinate 110,486 of PVLD010002478.1, forward strand.
GATTCGATAGAGCTAGCGTAGACGGAGCCCTTCCCTTTGGAGACAACTCCACCAAGTGTCCAACGGTTTCTAGAAGCAACTCCTCTGATTCAAATCCTGACTCCAGCCCTTCCTGATCACATGAACTCAAATTTTTATCCTTCCAAAATGAAAAGAATGTGCCAGCCTCGCAAACTTTGCATGAGTTAACACATGAAAAGTACTTACAGGAGGTGCTAATGAGACTGTCATCTTGCTTTTGTAATAAGATCTTTCAAGTAGTAGAGGGAAGAGCAAAATGCTTTTAGAAATGGAATCAGTGGAGTATCGATCATATCTTCTGCTCTTTGGTGAGGGAGAAAGAGTGCCATGGCTGTTCTTCTATAGCTGTATTGCTATCAGGAGCAACTTCTACCAGGCCTCCTCTGACAAAATATGCTCAGTTATTATTTCTTGGGTTTTTTCCCAACCTGAAAATAGAGGAAGAGAAAAGGGGGAGGTGCACTAGTAGAAAACTCTCTGATTGCTTCTCAGATGAAAGACAAAGACAATGGAAAGATGACTGTGTATCACAGAGCGGGTGAGATTGGGTGTGAGCATGTGGGGACCTTATCTGTGGGTAAGGAGGGTTACAGTGCTAACATCATAGGCCCTGAAGACTTAGCCAGGCTGTTTACTAGTCTACTCCTAGGAGAAGAATCTCCCATCATCAGTTCCTCCAAAACCATGTCCTGCCTGGCCCTGTGCTAGACAGAGGAGGGGCAGAGAGCCGGTCTCTGGGAGTTGAAAGGAACCATGGCCTGTGACTCTACTACTGGAAATGACCAAATCAACAGGATCTGAGCAAGGAACATGCACAGAAACACACACAGTCCCATGAGACACTCAACCCGAGCTGGACCGGCACCATGCTTGGTGGTTACCACCATTTGGGGACCGGAAGAAATGTGTAGTGCCTGTTGCCTGTGCATATCTGATGCAAGTCTTAGCTTGAGATTTGTTAGTATCTATCTAGCCTATTTTGAATGAGCACCCCGAATTTGGACCCACTCTCAATATTTCCAAAAATATAGCTTCCTTGATATTGTAAGTCCCAAAAATTGCTCATCTTTCCCAACAAACTGGGTGGGGGGACATGGGCATTTGCAGCAGAATAGACAAGGGTCATGAGTGAGCTTGACCATCTATGTCTCAGCCACATTTCTTGTCACCATATTCTCTGCATGCATTTCCAAGAGAATGTTGGTGCCCAAGGGAGGGACAACCACAATAAAATATATCTATTAGAATAGCAATTACTCTGATTGTCAGAATAAAATAGCTTTGCCGCAAGGGAGAGAGCATTCACATGCATTCAGACAACCAGGCATAAGTTATAAAATAAAGCTATGGAAACAAAGACGTTCGTGGCGGTGGGGGGACAGAATTCTGCCCATGGATTTTCTAAGTGTTCCTGTTGACCTGAGGGTTTCCCACTAATGGTTTTCTAACAATATCCAAAGTATAGGGGACAAAGAATCATGAATATCTTTTCTATATTTAATATGTTCCTTTCCTTTGCTGGAAAGAATAACAGTCCTGCCTTGCTTTGAGGTTTTAGTCGAGAGTGCATAGCTGACTTTTAAAATCTTGCTAGCATGGAAAACTATTATGGAACAGACCACATAAATGTTTACACAACCTTTAATAGAATGATTTTTATTAGGTCAGTCAATGAATATCCATTTTACCCTTTCTACTGCATTAGTATTGTCTGGAACTGCAAACAGAATTAAGATTGGCCTCTGCCTCTCAGAGGACAGCTACCACGAAAACAGTTCTAAGAGTTAAGATTATAAGCATTGAAGAGGGAGCTAACCACTTACTCTTAGGGAGCTGAGGACATCTTCAACAACAGGGTACGATCTGACGGACAGAGCGAGGAAAGGTCAGCCAAATGTCTGGAGGAAAGCAGCATGTGGATGACCAGAAACATGTTGGCCGGAACCATCAAGAGTCTGTCGTACCCCAAAGATTGAGTTCCCAAGAGGGAAGAAGCGAGAGAAACTCAGCCCTAAGGAGGCCTCCTTTCCCGTACCGAGGAGTTTGCAGTCACCCAAAGGCTTCCTGGGATGTCCTTAACGTTCTTCTCTGGCTCCTGTTACCTTCCTCGTGTCGCGTCAGGTCACTTCTGCCATTACCCTATGACTAACGGGGCCTTGGTAGAGAGCCCAAGATATGTAAGTGTGCTTTTCTGCGGATTTGTGGCCAAGGATGCCATACCTGAAAGCAGACTTTGGAGCAGAAAGAAACCTTGCTGTGGTCCCCTCACTGTCTTACCCAGGGCAGCAAAGCAAAACCTGCACAGGATTATAAGTATCACTCAATAGAATAATAAGAAAACCATGGTCCACAGGGAAGACCCTGCGGACTCGATCGGGCCCCTGGGCGCACCACATCAGGGCAGAGCCTGGAGGTAAAGGGGGGGGGACCCCCGCGGTCTTGACCAGGCCCCCAAGAGTGCCATATGGGGCAGAGCCTGAGGACTCAACCGAATCCCCTAGCGCACCACATCAGAATGGAGCATGCTGGTACTTGGGAGTGACCCCATGGACCCAACGAGACCCCCGAGGGCCTCGAGGGCTTGTCAGTGGGGTGTTGATCGTAGTGTGCCTGGGTCCCTGCCTATGTACGGTCATTGAGGTTGGGTGGTTTTCTACCTAGTGCCGTAGTAATTGGAGTGCACCCATGTTTGTTGCAGCATAATTTGAATCAGCCATGTGTCCTCCCAATGTGAGAGCCCGAGGGAATGAATAAAACCAAAAAGTAGTTATTATCAGAGGAAAGATGACTGATTGGGTAGGAGAACAACAGAGATGAGGGAGGAGAAAATTATTTGATTAATCGTATGTGTCTTTATTTGTATGACTGAGTAACAAATGCGAAGATAACATTATGTAATACAGCAACCACTGTTAATTCCCTACTATCTTCTCTATAATTTCGTATTTCCTTTATTGTTTTAGTGTTATCCTGGTTTATGTCTGTTTGATTGTTGATATGTTTTCATTCTTTTGTCTTTAAAAAAAAGAAAGAAAGAAAACCCCCATGGGGTGTTTTGCCACCATACTTTGTATTCTTTAAAGGATGTCAAGAGATTTCTGTGTTTCTCAGAAAGAGATGAGAAATAAGACCCGCTCACAAAGTAGCCAGCCGTCTAGTGGATAGATAACTCAATATGACCAAAACAAAAAAGTTTTTCTCCCCATCCCCTAAAACGTCTTTTCTTCCTATGTCCCCACCCACGCTAAGCTGTGTGAAAGCTGAGACTTCCTCAGCACCAGTCTCTTCCTGGCCTTCAAGGCAGGAGAGAGAAGGTCATTGACTCTGGAATTACCCCTTCCTGTTCTTATGCAACCAGACTCCTCATAAGTTCAATAACTTTTTTAGAAGGACATGGACTAAATAATGATCAGAGAAGAAGAGTAATTACAACATCAAAAAGCCTAAAAAGTGCTAAAGAGGTGGGCAGGGAAGATACAAACTTTCATCCTTGAAAAGCAGCTCTGAGTCTTTGAAGGGTGTCTAGGGTCAGGAAATTATATGCGTTCATAAGTAACTCTTACTCCCTCGTGCTTGTGTGAGTTGTATGAGTTACAGTGTGGAAGCCACAAGCATTTCACACAATGTGTTGTGAATGGAGGAAATTCTTCGTTCAAACGACCCCACCCCGTTAGTAACTTTCACTGTATAAACCAAATTCTTCTGTGGTGAGTGCAGTGAACAAGGCACGTGGGACCAGGAAAATTCCTGGTGATGCAATTGTTTGCCTGTTTTATGGTTCATCGCCTGTACTTAGAATGGAGTGGGACATACAGTAAACGTTCTACAAAGTGAAAAGATGTGTCATAACTATTAAATGATACTTCTCTGGAGAGAAGCCTTGGGTTTAAAGGAGAAAGCTAAGTTTTCTTCCCAGTATGTTTTTATGTAAACCGGTTATATTCACATAGAGTAAATGTATGACCAATTTAAAATCAGGCAATAAGCCTGTGAGTGAAAGATCTTTGCCATCTTGGGCTGACATTTGCAATGTGGAATGTGTATGTGGCCATTCTGTTTAGCCCGGAAAATCCCCAAGGGGAATGAGAGCGTTAGATAAGGGGAGTAGCTAGCCAGACCGTACTTTACTGTCACTCAGGTTCAGAATAGTTAAACAAATGAATAACGCCATAGGTCTCTTTTGCATTCACCAATTAAAGACAGGAGACATCAGAAAATCCTGAGGAAGCAGAGTTAAATTTCCTTTTATTTACATTATTTCTTACAGTCTGTGGTTTTAACCAGTCATCAAGTTTGAATGATACTAATAATTGAAATAATTTGGCATTTATCCATCCAGGAAAGAATAATTTCTCTGACCCTAAGTCTGAATATCAAGTGTAAGAAAGAGTTAAGTTGCAAGCACTGATAAAATCTGAAATCTCTCGTTTTGGTAGCTACTTTTTTTTCCTATATTGGTGATTGAACCCAGGGCCTTTCAACTGTGCTACATCCCCAGCCCCTCCCCCTTTTTGAGACAGGGGCTAGCTAAATCATTAAGCTGCTAAGGCTGGACTCAAAATTTGGATTGTACTGCCTCAGCCTTCCAGCATACTGGGATGACAGAGAGTTGCTAGATTTCTAAGCAAACAAGAAAGGATTCTACTCCCTTTTGTCATTGTCCTAGAGATTCTTGGAAGTCTACAGCTAGGAATAAATTCGTCTTAGAAAACTGAGTCCTTACTGAGTATTTCCCTGATTCATAGCAATCTATTTTCTTGGTGTGTACACCTTTAATTATACCAGGTGGCTACTTTCAAAGTGTTTTGTGCCCTGAATTGGCACCAATGAGCATCGCCATCCAGTGCTTTATACCAAGAAGCTGCCTCTATGACGATTTAGCATAATTTCTCAAACTGAAGTCTCACAAGCCCGAAGTAGCCTTTGTGTCACAATGAGCTTGAGTGGGTTATCACAGAAGCTCCGCCAACCAACACAAAGACTTCCGCACCTATAGACTCTGTGTGTACTTGAAGTTTTTGTGCCCTAGAGAAGGATCTAACTGTAATACAATGGGAAAAGAAATAGGACCTTTTTGAGGCCATTCATATTCTTCTCGACATCTATGAAACTTTACCCCTTACAAATTCCTGAAGCATACAGTGTTTTATTAGAGCCATGTGAAATATTTGTTTAAAGAAATAATTACTTTTTAACTAATGCGATCAGCGGTCCAAAGCTCATCCGCAGACATAGCCAGCGCCGCCGGCTGTGAATGGAATAATGCTGGATGGGAGCAGACATAAGTGATGAAATGATCAGCCTTCTGTGTCCACAGATCCTGCATCTGCAGGCTCAGCCAACCTGAGGCCAAAATATGCAAAAACAATTGTTTCTCTACAGAATTTTTTCCTTTCATTATCCTCTAAGCAATGCTATGTGATGACTATCTATGTACCATTTACGATGTGTTAGATACTACAAGGAATCTAGGGATTATTGAAACATGCAGGAAATATGTGAAGATTCTAAGTTATCAATGGACACAAGCATCCGTAGATTCATAGTCCAAGGGGTGGACTGTCCTAAAACCGATCCTGGCAGACCCCCAGGGCCAGGGATATTCTCAGAGTAAACTTGTCTGTCAGTGGGACAGAGACAAGTCAGCAGAGGTCACCCTGAGATTCTCTAGGATTCCCCAAATGAGCCATCACGTGTACCTACTGCGTTCCCCGAAAACACCTAACAACCTTGAACTCTAGAGATCAAAAATGCTAGCCCAAATCAGCCCGGCCTGGCCTTGCCTGCCGTTACAGAGGAAGAGAATAGTAAGGTGTAACCTTCTGGGTGACACTGGCCGTCACCTTGGTAACAACCAGATAGGGCTTATTTTCCATTTAGGGCTTGTTTTAGAGGAAGCCCTTCATCAGCACTGTGCCAAGAGGAAGTGTAAGAACACGGACAAAGTTTCTGGGATTCTCATGGGAGATGACAGCAGAACAAGTCCATCTGAGATGGAGGTTTCATTTGGGAAAACAAGAAATGTCTGAAAGCTGGGTGAAGAAAGAGGTATCAGATTGTCTGAGATTAGTAACACACCTGACTCTCCATTTCTTTCTGTGCAGCCAGCGCCGATTTTCCATATAACCCAGGACAAGGCCAAGCAATAAGAAATGGAGTCAACAGAAACTCAGCCATCATCGGAGGTAGGTGAAGCCTGCAACAGGCTTTCACACGGCCACTCATCGTGGAAACTAATGATTTTTAATCAGGCGGTAGCCTGCAGGAGCAAAGAGCCATCTGTCTTCTTATGTTATTCATCTTCTTGTTGAACTATGACATAGGATGTGAAATACTGTGTCGAGAACCTGCGATTAGTGGAACCCGGCTACTTCTTAATACTAACTTGTAAAAACAAGTGTGACCACAGTAAGCCCGCCAGAGTCTGAATATTTAGGTCAGCAGTAGTGGCAATAGCTAGGATATTTCTTTATCACCTCCACTTCTCACGAGCATCCTCTCAGATCCCGAATGATCCAAGACAGCTTACTATAAAAATGGGGAGGAATTCTCCAGTCTGGTCTCGGGTATCTTAGTAAATTTATCAGAAAGTTAATAGGCCAGAACACTTGAAATATTCCAGTTTTTTCTTCTCACCAGGGACAGCTGGAGAAAAGCTTGACTCTTCTACTAGAAACCCTAGTGCATGGATCAGTGTAGAAGCCCTGGCACCCATGGCCTACTTCTGACCCTTCTTCTGTCTTAAGTTCATTTATGGATTTTTTTTGATACTGAGAATCGAACTCAGGACTTTGCACTTGCCAGGCAGGTGTTTGTGCCACCGAGCTATATTCCCAGTCTCTGTCTAACTTCAAAAAGATAATTCTTGCCTCTCTGAGTATAGCTAATACTGTGAGGATAATCAAGAATTTTTAAACTTAGCCCATCAACATGGTTTGGCCGATGTTTCTTTCTCACAGGAAGAAAGTGGATACCTATAGGAAATATATGACTATTAAATTAAAATATATTCATAAGATGCTTTCATCCCATTGGCCGAAGTTCAGGTACAGTCTCATGAAGCACTTGATCCTTGTTGGTTTTTGCTTTTTAAACATCAACCTAGTTAAAGCATACTATGCCCCTGTAAGTGCAACAAATCCATGACTTCGGACAAAGGCTTCACCCATAACCACCCCCACAATGTGCAGAATCTTCTGTCATACCAGAAAGAGCTCTTTTGCCCTTTAGGAGTTCATCCTACTCTTACCTCACTGCCCACCAACGCAACATTTAATTTGCTTTTTGTCACTGTAGCTTAGTTCTGCCTCCTTTAGAGTTTCATAACTGGAATCATATACTGTTTCATCGCTTGTGCCTCTGTCTGTCCTGTGTTTCTGAGCTCTAGTAACATTGGTGCATCTATCAGGAATGCATTTATTTTTCTTGCCAAGTTGCGTTCCATCCAATGGATACAGTATAATTTGTTTTGTCCACTTACCTGTTGATAAATTGTTGGTTTGTTTCCAGATTTGGGATACTATGAATAAAGCTGCTATGAATATTCTTGTGGAAGTCTTATGTGAACAAGAATTTTAATTACTCCTTAATTCCTGATATTTTAAAAAAGGGGATATTAAACTTTATTCAGGATTACCATACATACTTACCAGGCAGGGGAGATACCATGATCAAAGTTACCATATAGTTTCCCCAAATGATGGAACTATTTTGCATCCCACAATCCATTTCTGAGAGGTCAGGGTGCTCCACAACCTCATCAGCTCTTGGTATGGTCAATCTTCTTTAGCCGTTCTTGAGGCTGAGCAGTAGTGTATGTATCTCTGTGCTTTTAGTGTGTATTATCTGGTCACTGGTACTGTTGAGCATAATTTCATGTGCTTAGTGCCATATGGAACTGAAGTGGCTATTTAAACCTTTCTCTATTTTTAAAATAAGATGGTTTCACCTCCTGATAATGGATTATCAGTTTTTTAATATTCTGGGCGCAAGTCCCTTGTCAGACGCAGATATTGTAAATATTGCCTCCCAAACTGTGGTTTATTAACAAATTTGACTCGGGTTGTCCAGGTTATACATTCTTCCTGACTCTCTGTTTTATCGTGCTGTCAATTACAATAGAAGAATTAAAATGTCCAGCTGTAATTGTGAAATGGCCAAACTCTCCTAGGCTCTCAGTTTTCGCTTCACTTGTCAAGTCATCGTTCTATTAGATGTGCACACATTTGAAGCCATGATCTCCTCGGAATAAACTGACTGCTTTGCCATTATGAAGCATCCTGTGTCGTCTCTAATAACCTTGTCCTTTGTCTCTTATTAATAGAGCTACTCCAGCTTACTTGTGAGTAGTGCTTGCGTAAGCTCTTATCTATTAGTTCCACCATCTCGGTCATTTCTGAACGTCCTCATTAACCAACTTTTCTCCCAGTTGAGTGACAGTTCCCTACCTTTCACCTCTTTGCACACTTGGTGATTTTGGGGGCAGTGGGCGCTAGACACTGTTAATGTCCCACTGAGTCTGCAGGTTTTGTCGTCTTCCTTTAATGAGTACTGAGGTTTGCTCTGGCAAGCAATGAAGTCCCTTGCCGCTTTATATTTTTCAGTCTTCTCTTAAAGTTACTGGAGGGTAAATCTTGAGTAGCCTCTACTCTTGGTCTACTTCAGCAGAGCATTCGGCGGGGTCTCCCCACTGTGGCTCGTTCGAACGTGGGCACCTCCCGGCCCTGTGGGAGCCCTGGGAATGTGTTGGTCACTGCTGCATCGCTGCTCCTTGCCTGGTCCTGTGGAATTTCATCCTGCACGTGCATGTATTAGGGTTCCCTCATAGAACCCAAGAGACAGATTATTAAAGTTCTATGTACAACTCTCTCTCTCTCTCTCTCTCTCTCTCTCTCTCTCTCTCTCTCCCCCACTTCCCCCCTCCTCCTCCTGGCTTAGGGAGCACACTCATTGGGGGTTTTTTTCTACCCTTCTCTACACTGCTGTCCGGAAATTGCTGCCAGTTAGAAAACCATGGAAAGTGTACAATTTACCACGTATCTGTTCTACTTACTGTCCAGTGTCTTGAGAGCTGACATTTTACATATTTGGCCCAGTGTTTTAGCTCCTTTTGGCAGGAAGAGGATTGCTTCTATGGGTCCTATTACCTGTTTGTGGCCGGAAGCAGAAGCCTCCCTTCAATCTCTGCTGTCTGGGTAGTGGCTGCTGTTTTGTGTGGGAGAGACCCGTGTGTGAGGGAGCTGCGGGAAGTGTCCTGAGGGACAAGACCTGTTTAACGCCTTTTCCTCCCCCCGTGCCCAGGGGTCATCGCTGTGGTAATCTTCACCATCCTGTGCACCTTGGTCTTCCTCATCCGGTACATGTTCCGTCACAAGGGCACCTACCACACCAACGAGGCCAAGGGCGCCGAGTCAGCAGAGAGCGCGGACGCCGCCATCATGAACAACGACCCCAACTTCACAGAGACCATTGACGAAAGCAAGAAGGAGTGGCTCATTTGAGGGGTGGCTGCTGGGCTGTGGGATGGGGAGGGGGCCCCGGGAGGAGGGAAAGGGACAAGAGCACCCTGCTTTATACTCCTGAGCACACCCTTAAAATATCAGCACAAACTGGGGGAGGCAAGCACCAGAATCCTGAGACTGATCACCACACAGAAAAAGACCTTTTTAATATTTCTTTATAGCTGAGTTCCCCTCCTTCCGTATCGAAACAAAATAATACAAAACATGCTTTTAGAGTCCAAGCAATGGTTGAAATTTGTAGGTAATATCTGTCTTCTTTTGTGCGTGTTTAGAGGTGTTTGGAAAACCCGTGGTAACAGGGCAAGTTTTCTACATTTTTAAGAGCCCTTAGAACGTGGATATTTTTTCTTGAGAAAGACTGAAGCGCATCCCTACAGCCGCCAACGTTCTCTTCCCTTGGCACAGAGTCAACTTTCGACAGGCTGTTGTAGTAATTAGTTTGTGTTCATAGAATATTTCTTTTGATGTCCTGTAAGTTGGGAAAGAGAAGAAGTTTGCAAGGAGACCTCCAGCAGGGCCTGGCACCAGCTGTTGAAGGAAGAGTGTATTTATGTCTGTCACAGCAGTGTAACCAGCACAGCTGGAGAGAAGCATTAAAGGGCCAAGAGAAATTATATATATATATATATTTTTTTTTGAGGTTGTTGGTTTTTCTTTTTCCACAGAATCCTACAGTATTGTTCCATGTGTGTACTCTTAGATCTATTCAATATCTGTAACTATCAGCTACAGTGCCATGGTGACCAACTGTTACAGAACATTTCTCCTGTCCTCTTTATCTTCAGTACATTGGATGGCATTATACATGTATATGCACCTCAATAGAGAATTAGAGCCAGATGGTATGATCTTCTTCCTCTGTTTCTTTTATAGTGGTAACAAATGTATGGACACTACCTAGTATATGCACAAGTTAGTTGGCGCTTGTTATTTTGCTTTAAACCTCAAATTTTTATGCCCCTGGGATAAAATCCTAGCAGACAGAGTCCTCTAAATGTCACAGTACAATAAAGCCAAGTTATTATGGGTATTGGTCTGGAATCATATGTGGGACACTCCCATATTATAAATCAGCTGTCTTGTGTGTTGCTCCACCCAAAGGAGACACACAGCCACGACTCAGAGGTCTTCTGTGACAGACACCTTTGAATCTCAAGTTCATCACACACCTGGCAATTGATCGTTGCTTCTCAAAGGGTGGACATTCTAATCAGTCACGTCTCTTAGCTTAAGCAGGAGCCTCGGGCAATTTATTCCAACAAATAATTCATTGACCTTATTTAAAAACAATAGAATCTACGTAAATGAATGAACACAATTCTTCCCACTGGACTATCCACAAGAGTATTTAATTCATTCCTTTTTTTAAAAAAAAAAATTACATACTTTATTTCTAGAATGATTACTATGTATGATCACTATACTTCAGGCCTCTTATACTTAAAAAGATTTAAAAATTTTGTAGGCTCCCACATGTTGAGGAATTCTCTATCATCTTTCTTCCTCTTCTCAGAAGGGGTGAGATGAGGTCACTAAGTTATGGATGCTGTTTTTCTGATGGCCTGACTCTATAAAATGGAGATTCTGATGTGTTAGGATTACATATCCACATTTTTCAAGGTTGTCTGTATGTCTAATTTATTGGAGGGTCTATTTCCTGGGTACTGGAAAGCCTTATGCAGACCCACCAATGGTCCAATGCACCCATACCTGATGTGTTCCAAGGGGGACCATCAGCCAGTTCATTCCTCTTCAAGCCAAAGTAACAGGACAAAAGAGAATCCTGATACCCCTTTCCAGTAGCTGGTTCACCTCACTCTCATGAATACCTTTAGTCTTGAAAAGTCTTGCCCATTCTCCCACAAAATACATTTAAATGGAGAACCATTCAATGTAACTAAATATCAGAATAATGTAATATTTACAAATGGCATATTGAGAGCAAAAGCTGTTTCATTTCACCAAGGCAACTACCATTTGGGGTTCTTTTACATGTTGTCAAATTGAAAAAACAAATTTTAAGCATCACGGTGAAGAAGATTATGGACTTCTGATGTTTTAAACCTACTTTACAGTATTACTTTCATACTTGACAAACAATACCAGATGGAAATTTATTGTATTTTTTATGCATTATCTCTGCTCTTTTCCTTTCTTTCCAAAATGAAGAGGGGGCTACAACCATCAAAAGTAAGCCCTGGTATGGAAACATTCTCACCTTTTCTTTCGCTTCTCTTCTTTCCTCCTTCCTGCCACAAAAGATGAAAAGCAAGATTCAACCTTTCTCTCTCCAAATTTGCACACCCCGGACATGGAGTGACCTCAGGAGTCAGTGTTTTTCCCACATCGCCATCAATTAAGACACACAGACAGCTACAATGACTGTCTGCCCCTACAGGGGTCACAGTGTGGACCTCAGACAGGACAAAAACAGTGGGATAGGGCAGCAACTAACTTAACTGCCAAGGGAAGGCTGGAAGTCTTGGCCTCTTTTGGGACCCTGGGCTTCACCAAAATTCCCACATCTGTTTACAAAGGCTATATCCAGTACACTGCAAATGGTAAATAATTTGACGATGTGAAGAAGATGAAATGACCACTCGTGCAATTCTCTCCTTAGTGTCATAGCACAAGGGAAATTCACTCACGATGACATGACCCCACTCTGTCACTCAAATCCCCCCAAATCTCAACACCTTATATCCCAGTCAACTAAGCACAAATAGACTAGCGGAGGTCTCTTTTTAAAAAACCAAGAGGATGTTTTAAAATCTCAGTGAACACTGATGGCTTATTTAGGGTTTGTGCACCAGACACATCCTCTCTGAGAAAGCAAGCATCTATATTCTTTTAAGAAGCCAGGAGGAGGAGTCTCAGAATACACGAAAGTTAAAGTCATTCTGTGTCCACAAATGCATATTCCGTGGAGGTCAAGGACACTAGCCCAGGATGTAGAAGATATTTTGCTATTGAATTATGCTCTGGCACATCTTAGAATTTAAGAATATATTTCTCATTACTTTCAACCAACTGCTTAAAAAAACCACTTCATGTGAAAGTTTTTAATAGGGCTGGGAAGCTGGGGATATAGCTCAGTGGAAGAAGCGCCTGCCTAGCAAGCGCAGGGTCCTGAGTTCAATCCCCAGTACCGCCAAAAAAAAAAAAAAAATAGGGCTGGGAACAAGGGTTTAGAGGGCTTTGGATAGATGTTTTCCTGTTGTACTGCACTGGCAAACAAGCATAGTCTCCTAACAGGAGAAGGAATTCAGAGGCCCCAGAGAAATTACTGGCTTGAACTGAAGAGTGGGTCTTAAAGTTCTTGTTGAGTATCTGTCAAACCACTGCCAAGCAGGCTGAGAGCTCAGCACAGACACCAACTCCAGAGTACTCCAGGGAGCCCATACAAAAATGAAGCTTTTAGGAAGCGTCAGGAAGAAATTTCTATTTCCTTCTGTGATAGGATCTGTTCCTTTCCAGTCTTCTTCTCCCTCTACCACAACATCACCTTCAATGTTCTTGGTCCCTCTACCACTTACGCCTTCAAACGGTTAACACCAGATGTGAGCCTCTTAACATGTTTCTTTCCTTTTTGCCATCCCACCAAGCAGTTTCAAAAAGAAAAGCAGCAGCTATTAAAGTGAATTGGAGTCAGCAGCCAATAATAGGTCCTAAAATTGCTCTTCCCAGAACCACCTGATCCTGAAATAGATGAGAGACCAACAACTGTGCCCACAGTGGATTGGGGCTAGAAATCCATAGGCACCTTATTTTAAAAGGTATTTTGGTGCAAGTGGCCCCCAAGAGTCAGCTGGTGGAGTCCCAGGCCTTTCTCCCTCCCACACATTAAGAGATCCTGGTCAAGCTGAACTTCCGTCCCCCTTCACCTGGTGTTTAAGATGGTGCTGTTTTGCCTACATTATAAGACAGTTGTGGGGTGCTACTGACTCCTAACTACAGAGTAGCTCAAAATACAAGGTCAGAGGAGCCTAGGAGGAGACTGGCCTTCTGGCTTGTGGTTGCTAGGTCACATCAAGAGAAAACAGTGTGACCACATCTAGGAACGTGGAAACTTATAGAACGTTGCTAAGTTATTCATCAGGTAGACTTCCAGGAGGCCAATCTGTCCTCACAGGGAGACACAACCTAGCCAAAAGCCAGAGAAATTGATGAGTTTTTTGTGTACATAAAGCCCTGAATTCCCACCCGGACATGATCTACAGCTCACCCTACCTATCCTTACACGTGCCCCCACCATGCAATTAATTAGACAGGCTTATAAACGAGCCAACACGAAAGTGACATTCTCATGTGGCCCAGCGGTTCTGCGCCTGCACTATGCTTACCCTTCCTAGAGATGTTGGAAACTGCGCTCCGTGCACTCATCGTCCCTGAAATAGGAGAACCATGGGGACAGGTCTAATATCCCGCATGGTGCAAAGGTTAGTGAGAGGCAGTTAAGATCCAAACGAGCGTACATGAAGACCCGCATTTACAAGTTTCACTTCCAGGTCAAAGTGTGGGGTGAGAATGGGCCTCTCAAGGGTCTGCACCCGCTGGCTTCCGGAAAGACTGAAAAGTGGGGATTCCTCCTAAGTAGGCCAAGAAACCCTTTTCAGTGACCCTGACTCAAAGCTTTATTTTGCCAGTTTTTCTCATTTGCTCAGTGAGCAGGGCGACTGCAGCGGAGGTTAGAGCTGAGGGAAGCTGGGCTGAGGATTCTTTCTGTAAAGTGGGGAAGGGCTCCATCCCTGGGAAATGACCCAAAATGTCACTCTAAAAGCAACAGCATGTAAACTAGAATGAAAGAGGGAATTATGTATGTATGCCTCCTATTCTTTGTGAATGTCTTTCATTTATCTGAAATTATATTAGAGGCCAGATTGATAAAATAAAAAATGCAAAATAGTTTTAATTATCCTAAAAGTGATCCTCCGTGTTTTGTACCACTCGAGTCTGTTGGAAGTCATCTCCCGCCTTCAGCCTTGGTCAGCTCCACGCACCAAAGCCGCAGCTGGGAATATAACCTTCCTAAGAGCGGCAGGGATGGGGTCAGTCTTCAAAGACAGGTCTCATTTGGAGACATCCAGGGAATAACTTTTCTTTGCCACATACATTCTCACAGTCCCATTCTTCTTAAAGCAGTGTAATGGATACTGCTTCATCTTTTGGATTAATTTACACACAGCTTGGTAAACTATGAATAAAGTGACCTGCAGAATACACCATGATCCATATTCAGAAGCGGGGAGTTGCACTAGACAGTGGGTAGGTGGATCCAGGCCAGTGAGCTAGGTAAGAAGGTCTTGGGACGCATCTGGGGGTGGGAATCTTTCCAAGTGTGTCCCGTGAACATTAAGAGCTATGGTCTTGATCCTATTTTCTGGTCTGGGAAGCCATCTCCTTTTAATCAAGTCTCACTGTGGCATCTAGATGTATACCAAGGCAGCGTGAGTTCCAGTTGAAAGCCCAACCTCTCTGTTCTTTATCAGACCCTTAGGTGAATCAGTAACAACAGCACTCCAGCATGCTTACAAGCGTCACGCAGTTAGGTTATGCGTCATGGCGCTCCTTTGTAAATGAGACCCAACAGGTTCCGAGAGGACGGCATAAAGTCCCTTAAGAGAAGAAACTACACACAATAGAAGTTGATAACAAACTTCAAAAAGATGGGCTGATAGGTTAAGGACTTAGTATCTCCAACAAGAGCTTTCGAGCCACAATACATTTACTGTCTTTCCCAGGGCCACCGACCACAAACCCCGTGTACATGGAAATCGGTAAGTTCCACGACAGTGACATTGTTACATACAAGGTGGGCAGTAGGAGGGAGCCACAGGAGAGAGGTACGTAATAGAAATATGTCTATTCTCACACTTGGTCAATCAGGATGTGGCATGTTGGGTTATCAGAGTTCAGAAAAGAGCAAATTGCGCTGTTATTTTTCAAGAAGAGTTTCATGTCCTCCCAAACGATCTTACCCTTGAACACTAAGTATTCTACAGGAAGTTGTTAGCAAAAGCATGTGTGCTCCTGAAGTCATGAATTCAGTGCATTGTAAGCTACTCCTTGTACATACAGATTCCTCCCTGCAGAGGTCCCTCCTCCCCAAAACACATTCAAAACTCTGCAGAGGGCAGTGACTCAGAGGAATTGTGCCAGGGTAAGAATGCAAGTTTTCTCTGCTCATGCATGCACAATCTTTCCATTCATCTTCATTCATCTTCTGCAGGTATGGAAGGTAAGTAAATCTCATGGGACAGTGAGTAAATCAGCTCTTATGTCGAGTCTTCACCAAAGAAAAGAAACAAACTTTCATGTACCCTGATCAAAAGCCTGACAAAGCTGTTTCTTCTAAAAACATGAACTCAGGGCTGGGGATATAGCTCAGTGGAATAAGCGCCTGCCTAGCAAGCGCAGGGTCCTGAGTTCGATCCCCAGTACCGCAAAAATAAATAAATAAATAAATAATAAAGAAATAAAAACATGAACTCAGAATTATGAGATTTAAGTGAAGATAGGATAGAATGAAAACCAAGAAGTGGGCCAGGCATGGTGGTGCACATCCATAATCCTAGCACTTGGGAAGCTGAAGCAGGAGGATTGCCACAAGTTCAAGGCCGGCCTGGGCCACATAGTGAGTCCAGGCCAGACTGGACTTCCCAGTGAGAACTTGTCTCAAAAAAATAAATAAATAAACTGAGAAATGAACTTGTTTTGTATACACAAATGAAGACTTGGAAGATAAAAGTTTTTAAGTCTAGAAAGGCAACAGCTAGAATGATATACAGGGGCAATTTTTATGTCACTGAAAAGGACACAGAGAGTGAGTGAAAGCTTGGCCCCCAAGACCTAATATGTCAAGATTAGGATGAAACTCTGAAGCCAGAAAGAAAGTATATTCAGGAACAAATGGAAAAAATATCTCATGTTACAGCTAGTAAGAAGTGCCACAGGTAAGTATATGTATATACATATAATCATCTTCCAAAAATAATTGGGATTATTTCTATAATTACTTCACCACATGAATTTTAATGGGAATCAAGATGATAGAATTAATTCACTTAATAAATGTTCACAGCCACATATGGTGGCACATGCCTGTAGGATTACTCTCTGTTTATTTATTTATTTGTTTGTTTGTTTATTTTGCAGTACTGGGGATCGAACTCAGGACCCTGCGCTTGCTAGGCAAGCGCTTATTCCACTGAGCTATATCCCCAGCCCTGTAGGATTACTCTGGGAGGCTGAGGCAGGAGGATGCTAAGTTTGACCCCAGCCTGAGCAACTCAGCAAGACCCTGTCTCAAAAGAAAAAATGTTAAAAAGAGCTGGGATATAGCTCAGTGTGGGGGCCCTGGGCTCAATCCTCAGTACAAGGAAGGGAGGGAGGGAGGGGTTTGCACAGCACCTCCTGCCCAGTGCTATCACTTTCAAACATCTCAGGAGACACAAGAGGCCAAGATGGACACACCCCTGCTCTCACATATAAATAATTTGCAAGAAAACATTGAGTACTTTCTAGACAGGAATTGGACCTGGTGATGAGACAGAATGACGAGCTGATGAGGGATTGTGTCAGGAGCGTGCGGCTGGGAGCTGACGGGAAAAAGCAAACCTCACTCTGCACACACTGGGGACGGCCTGTGGGGAGCCCGAGGGAAGAAGGAGCCTGGAGACCCAGGCCCAGAGACAGCCAGCGTGGCAGGAGGGAGAGAGAAAGAAGCCCCAGCAGCCCCAGCAGCCCCAGCAACCACATTCCCAAGTTGCAGCCCAAACTCTGAGCACAGAGACTCAGAACAGTTTGTGCGTGTTAGAGGGTGGGTCACTTAGGGCTCTTCAGAGAACTAGAACCTGCAGATAGATGGAGAGGAACAGAGAGACAGACGAAGAGAGAAAGAGAACACAAGTCTTGTTTCCTTTTGCAGAACAGCATGATTAAATGGAGGAGAGGAATGGGTGACTACGTGGATGGAAAGAAACACAACACCCAATACAATCAAGCAGCAAACCCTTCAACTAATATTCACATGCGAGCGCAGGAAAGTTTGACACAGAAGGGGAGACAGCTACTCCAGCTTCCTGCCCCCAGGTGCGGAGAAAACTCCCTTCTCAGTGCTGGCCTCAGTGGGACTTTGCTAATAGCTCCAGTTCTGACCATAGATGGAATAACATGCATCAAATATGAAATATTACTTTTAACTAGTGTCTCCTGGAGCCAGAACAGCACTTTTACTGAGGGCGTGACACTTCCAAAGCTGGGCCAATCCGCATGTGTTGCTTATTATTTACCTCATTGTAAATAAAATGTTCCTGGCTCAATCACAGTTCTTGCTGGAAGCACACTCTGGCCTTTGTTAAAAATACAAGAAGCTTCTGCAATATATTTCTGAGTTATCAAGTTATCACTCCTCTAAATTAAATTTACAGGGTTCCTTCACTCTTATTCCAAGCAGCAAGCATGGTGTTCGCTTTCAATCACTGCAGACCTAACAGATATATTGATGACGGCCAGGCCTGCCATTGCAATCTCAGTTCCAGCCCTGCTGGAGCAAACTCTGAAGTTTAATTAGCATCCCCGTCTGGTGTTGTAAAATACAAGTCCAGGACATATGGGAAATGAGATGAGTCAATGTGAATTATCTTAAAAACACAAAACCCACAGAGACAGCCAAGCCCACCCTGAACCGGTTCTGCAGCAGAGTTTCTTGACTTGGCACCTTGTGCATTGTGGGATCATTCTAGGGGCAAAATAGTTATTTCTTGTTCTCAAGAAGATGACTGTTTTCTGGGACAACTGAGGACAAAGGACAAATAACAGACATTGGGTCACATGACAGTGTTGCTTGGAAATGTGGACCCCAGCCACGGCCATCCCTGAACAGGAGCCCTAACAGAGGCTCCAAGGGACACGCCCCTGGGGAGGACATCAGCTCTAAAAGCAGAGGAGGGGACTACAGGTGCTGAGTCCTTCATAGATGAGTCCTGTCTCTTAAAAGAGCAATCACACTTCCCGTTCTTACCAGCTGTAAGAAGGAGCATTTTGAGGCACAGGAAGGGCAACTCCTTTGAGAGAGGGGATTGGCTGAGGACTCAGGCTGCCACCTGCTCCAGTCAGGCCTGCACCAGCCACCACCAGGGAAAAGGGAGGTGTACCAAGTAATGATGTCCCACCATTGGGTCATGGTTCCCCCTCTCTGCCCTCTCTTCACCTCCCTTCCTCATCTACAGGAGCCCTGTGTAACTTCGGGGCCCCAGAAGGTCCCCACCATGGAACAACTCGCATCAGTGTCCTCCCTGGACATCTAACAACCACGTTCTTCTTTTCTGCAACATGGGAGCAGCTCAGCTGTCAGCGCAGGGCCCATCTCCAACTCCTGCCACTTCAGAAGTTGCTGCTGCCCTTTTTGAAGAAGGAAGGGCCACCCTGGTGTGACTAAGATCAGGGAAAGAGGGATCTGGGCCCGTTTTTAACAACCCAAACCTCCACAGCTAGCCTTCCAGAAGGTTCCTTGGTTTTAGTCCCACCCCCGTACAAGATGGCTGCCATGACAGCTGAGGCTGTCCTGGAGCCCTGAGTTAAACATTGGCCTGTTCTTGGCCCAATCACAGGCCTACAGCCTTTGTATTTGCAGCACTCCCACACACTTCTGGGATTGGCCTACGTGGGCACCCCCCCATGTGCTCAGACTTGAGTGCTGCTGCACAGGCCCTGCTAAAATAGAGACCCCCTCTGGTGTCCTATAAACCTGTTCATGATTTATTTCTCAGAAAAGCACCAGAGACCAGAAGCCAACAATGATTAGCAGCAGAGAGACCAGTTCCCAGCAGAGTCAACTTATAGTGTTCAGCACAAATTGGCACCGGAAGGCAGGGGCCAGCCGAGGTAGTGACCAGCAGCCACTTGTATCAGCTGTTGGCATCCAGTGCTACCCAGTGACATCAGGACTGTTAGCAGAGCTGCACCTTGCCGATACACGATTTCTATCTGAACTGAGCAAAAGAAACATAGGCTGATTGGCAGCACCACTGCTCTGCCGTCCGGCAGACCAGGAAGTGGGCCTGTGATCCCCAAAGCATGGGCAAAGTTCTGGTAGGAGAGGCAGGCCCCAGCCTGTCTGAGATCTGCTCTTGGTCCTCCCCTCATTTTCCCTCCTGCAGCCCCTGGCTGCTCTCTGGGGGAGCCCTGCAGCTTCCTTCCTTTGTGCTAGCCAAGCCTGGCTAGAGTATTTGCAGGGCCTGGTCCACAATAAAAAAGTGACCTAGAAACAGGAGCAACAGTGTATCCCCCTTCCCAGGAGCTGCCACTTCAGTCCACCAGCTGCAGAGACTTATGGGATTGCAGTCTCTGTGCTGGCCACCAAGGGTGGCAGGCCACTTCAAGTCCACTACAGAGCACCACAGCAGAGGCAACCTGGGGTGAGGCTGAGTGACACATGGCCTTACTGGAGGATGACACAGAGATCCTTCTGGCCTTGAGGTCCCCATGGCCATGCTCAGGTTCCCTCAGGACAGAGAGCTGTGAAACAGCACAGGCACCAACCCCACCTAGCAAAACATCTTGTCACAGACCTTGGCAGGGGTTCCAGGGTAAGAGGACAGGAGCACTGGTAGCGGCTGGGAGCTATCTTCAAGAGGTGGGTGGCACTAGAGCTAAGACCCCAAGCCCCTGACACCTGCCACTGCCCACCTGGCCTCATCTGAAAGCACACATACAGAGACACAACTAGGAAGGAATTTCAATAGAACAAGATTGAAGCCCCAAGCACAGGGCCCCTCCAGGCACAAGGACACAGCTCAGCACACTGCAGGTCAGCACGGAGTCACAGGGTCTTCTATTCCAGCATCTTCCTCTCCACCTACCTCCATAGCTTCATCTATGGCATTTGTCCTGGACCTGTCATCCTAAGGAGAAGGACCCTGCTAAGGAAAGGACCCTGAGCCTGGAAACCTCTTATGGGATGAAGAATCTTAGGGGTGGGGGTCCAGGCTCTTGGTGTCCCAAAAAAGGAATTGAGCAGGACCCTCAGAAAAAGTAGCAAGAGTAAGATTTATTTACAAGGAGAAAGAGAGTAAGCCAAAGACATGCAGACCCTCTCCACAGGGCAGGAGAAGCAATGCAAAGAGCCCATGGCCTGATAGGAGCAGCTACCGGGTCTGGAAGGCTCTGGGATTATGGAAGGATTTATAGCTGGACAAGACTGATGGCCTGGTGGGGCACCTGGTTTAGCTTACCTGTCTAGAACGGGAGTTCTTGACCATACAGGTTTTAGGAGGAAGTGTCATGGAGGCCAAAGCACACTGAGGGGATCAAAACCCCAAAGCAAATAACACTGAACATAGGCCAGGGTCCAGTACTTTGGGGTTTTGTGTGCCTGGGGGTCTTGGGGAGACAGGTGACTATTATATATTGGCTTTCTCCTATTTTCACATAGTCATCTTTGCTCTGTCTGATTTCTCTGTTCTTGTCCCACCACCTTCTGATGTTTGCTTGTCCTTGCTCTGTGTCCTGCCTCCAGCCCACGGCTGCCCTGAGGGGAAGAACAGATGTCACCGCCCCTTTCCCTCTCTTGTGCCCCTCCCATGCCATTCCACTCCCCGTGTTAGTCAGATTTCCATCACTGTGATAAAATGCTGAAGACAAGAATATAAAGGAGGAAAGGTTTATTTTGGCTCATTGTTTGAGAGGTTCAGTGCATGTCAGCTGGCTCCATTGCTTTTAGGACTGTGGCGAGTCAGAAGGGAGCCATGAAGTGTACAGAAAGAACCGGGGGCAGGACATAGCCTTGTTACTATGCCTCCAGTGTTCAACTTCATCCAACTTGGCCCCACCCACCCACAGCTCACACAGCCATGAACTTACTAATGGATTAAGCCATTAATAAGGTTAGCAGTCTCATGCTCCAATCACTTTCCAAAAGTCTTGGCACACATGAACCATTTGGGGAACATTTTTTTTTGGCAGTACTAGAGATCGAACTCAGGACCTTGAGCTTTCCAGGCAGGCGCTTATGCCACTGAGCTACATCCCCAGCCCTGGGAGGCATTTTAGGTCCAAACCATAACCACAAGACCTGATGGGAACCACTCTTCTTTCTTAGGAGAGATTCCTCCACTTCTACTCCAAAGATCTCGAGAGGAAAGGCAAGGTGTCCGGGGGTTTCACACGCAAATTAATCACATCCTGGTCTGTGACTAGTAGGATTGATCTAATTGAAAAGAGTGTACCATTTGGCTTGGCTTGCTTAGCCAGATTTACATAAGTAACTGAAATGAAGGATTCTCTGTCCACAAAGACACCTGGACTTTCTTCACTGTATTGACACCTTTCTGTATGGCCTATGCCAATAAACATTTACAGACATTGAGCACTAAAAATCTTTCCCTACCAATCTCCCCAATACAAATATTAGCCTATTAATATTTTATAGAGTATTTATTATTTCTACAAGCCAAGAAAAATTTTCTGGAGTAGTCAATGGCATTCCGTTCTAAATGTACTAGCTGTACCATCCCCGAGGACTATATAAGATCTAGAGCTCCAAAGGTCTCTGTATCCATGGGTCTTGGTTTTTAATTCAGGAAAATAACACTAGGAGACTTTATTATTTTATTCATTTTATGAGCTGACCATGTAAAATTCTCCATATCAAACAATTCTCAAACCTAAAGGCTAAGCAATTTAAGCAGAGAGTAAAATAGTTGTCACTTTAGACCTTTGATTTGGCCCATGTGGTTAAAATCATATTAGAAGCTTTGGATTTCTAGGGCACTCAAACTTTTAGTCAGCAAATGTTCACATACATTTTCCTGTAAGCTGAGTAGATAGGTATTACCAGGCCTGCTGGACAGATTCAGAAACAGGGCGCATATGAATAAATATTTTAGCTCAAACATTATCAGAAAGGATTTACGTTACTTTTCAAACTAAATGTTGATGTGCTTGCTTTGGCAGTACATAAATGCAAACTAAATATTATGATTCTCATCATTTGAGGTAGCTGTGTTCTTTAATGTTATGCACCCTAAATTAGCGAGTGCTGAACTAATGCTCTGGGAAAAGCCCAGGGTTCCTGCGAGAAACCCTGTCAGCTGACCAATGCATTACCATGATTGATATGTATTTCTGTATCAAGAGACCTTATTAATGTGCACTGTTGACTCATTAACAACGAACTCATGACTAACTGCAGGCTCCCGGGGGGAACATCATAGCCCTTTTATGCTTAGGAACACCAGAAAGCATTTCACCACCAGGCCTGGGGCCATTTTAAATAGTGAAATCTCCAACCAAAAGCACAAAACTGAAAGGAAAAAAAACAAATCTGCCACTCAGTAGACTACAAGGACTTCATTTATTTTATGACAACTTTCTAGGTGCTGAACCTTTGTTATCTGGGACCTGTCCCTGTATTAGCCTCCTCTTTGTCCTCTCAGACCACTAGCTTGGAACCTGCACAATCTGAATTTCATTTTTCCTTTTAAATCCCAAATTTCCTGACTGAATGATTTAAGGTCCTATTGTTAATTTTTTTTTAAATTGGAATCCCATTCAACTTCACAATTGCTAAACTCATCTTTCCTCCCTAAACTCAAGTCGTTCTCCACCCCCATCAAATCTCAGTTATTGTCTTAATGAAGAAGAAGGAAAAGAAGGAGTAAAACAAGAAGGTAACACAAGCCCTCCCTGGGCCTTGAGCTCCTGCTCTTGAGCCGTGCCTCACCTCACACCATCACCCTCCTGGGTCTCCAGCTCACACACTCACCCTGCAGGGCCTGGGATGCTGCAGCCGCTGGGCTTGTGTCAGCCAGCTCTCCTAAGGAACCCCTTCCCATACATCCATCCTACTGGTTCTGCTCCTCTGGCAAACCTTGACTCCTTCAATGGCGGCTCTCCCTGAAAGCCAAATGCATTTTCCCCCAGGCAGAGTTTGGGGTCACTTTTCTATGAAGCCTCCGCTTATGTGCAAAATAACTGTGTCCGGAAGAAAGCCTATCCAACGGAAGAGCGTTCGGGGATTTTGCCTTTAGTTTCTAGAGGATACATTAATTGGGGGATCATAAGCGGGACACCTTATATTTTTCTGATAAATCAGGGAAACGTATGTGATTAGCAGAGGGCATGTTTGGTGGATAATAACCAAACACTACGAAACAAGAGCGCTGGTGGGACAGAACTTCCCAGGGACCTGAGTTCCCAGACATCCTGTGACATCATCGTGTCCCTCGGTACTTGAGACCCCTCTGCTAGCATCTCCTACATCACTCCCAGCTCTGCAGTTCTGCAGGAAAATTACACAAAATTCATACTAAGTGGAAGTAGCTATGGCTGCCTATGTGTGGATGTGCACCAAGGTGCAGATTCCTGGGTCCCCCCTCAGACCCAGCTTGTCCTCAGTCACCTGCTGTCAGTGTGGGCTGAGGTCAGGAGCAGCGGGTGCCTAGCTTCTTAAAGCCTCTTGATGTTGGGCCCTATGTGCTAGACATGAGAGTCGACCATAACTACAAATTTCTGCACTCTCTTTTTTCTCAAAAAATAAATATATGCAAATTATTTAGTATTTTCTCTTAAGAGATTAGCAAGGAGTGATTTGGGGTTAATTTAATTCTAATCTTACCCACAAATTTTTATTATACTCCTCCTCCTGGGGCCATGAGGGGGTCTGAGCCAGGTTGCCCTCCTCTTCCGGTGGTCACTAGCAATCCTGGGGGTTTTGTGGCTTGCAAGAAGCGTCACCCCAATCTCTGCTTTCATTACCTTGTGTACATGTCTGTGTTCACGCTTCCTCTTTGTTTTTTTGTTTTTGTTTTTGTTTTTTTGCGGTACTGGGGATCGAACTCAGGACCCTGTGCTTACTAGTCAAGCGCTTATTCCACTGAACTATATCCCCAGCCCCACGCTTCCTCTTTGATAAGGGCACTGGTAATGCTAGACAAGGGTCCACCTCATGAGCTCATCTCATGTCACTAATTACATTCCCAGCAACCCATTTCCAAATGTCCTGAGCTCCTGGGGGTTAGAACTTCAACATGTAAATGAGGAGGGGCACAGTCTAACCCATACCTTCTGCTGCTTCAAAGTCCCTGTGAATACGTAAACTTTCATTAAAATATTGTGTTCTATTCAAAACTCTACTTTAAGTTTTCACTGTGTAAGGTTCACAAGAAATTGCAAAAAAAAAAAAAAAGATACAAGGCGGGGTCACATAGGGGTGTTGCCTGGAGGTGGTAGAAACTATGAACTCGGCACTGGCGCAACGCTGTCCACTCTGGGTCAGAACTTCATCGGTTTTTACATACAAATTTTTAGATCTATTTTTAAGTCCAACAACAGCCACTAAAACTATAACTGCATCAGGTCAAAGATACAAACTACAGATAGTACCAGTAAAACATAATTCCCTGATGGGAACGTTCAAAGCACAGTGCAGTCTGGTTTAAGATCAACAAATTACCGCGGTTTAGCTACTTGATTTGGATTTGTAAGGTTTCAGCAGACTATTGAGGCAGAAACACAACAGATGAAATATTCTGTCATTGGATCAATAAACTCAATTCCATGCTCAAAGCCACTCAATTCAGACCTTTGTGACAGGTCACTTTCAACTCCTTTTTGGGAACCTAGGTCATCTCCCCACCAACTCCATCTTTCTAGCAAGCACTCATCCTCACGAGTATTAAAGAAATCATGCTAATGTCATTGTGACAGTCCACTGACTTTTCTGGGAAATGTAAGATGCTGTGTAGTAGAGGGAAGAAACTCACAAAATTCCTGATATTAATTTAGTTCTGAAATCATATAGTCTCCCATGGTGGAGGAAAAATTTGAGATTTATTTCCTAATATATATATTTTACAAAAATTGCTCCATCCCAAAGAACATGCCCAGGACTATACTGAGGAGCAGAATCCTGAAGTTATACAAGGAACAACGATCCCCCTGAAGCAAACGAGCCAGCCGTGGTGGCATCCTTAAATGCGGGGTGCTAGTTGGTCTGCTCTGTAGCGGTGTCCAGTAGGCACTGAAGTGCCGGTGAACAAAGCTCAGCAAAATAACTTACAAAAGAGATTCTGACTGCAGGATGTACTGGATTAAGGGGAGGCTGAATTTCAAGTTACTGGGACTCATATGATATGGAACGTCAAGGTCATGCCCACGATGAAAAAGACTGGAACAACACACAGAAGAGATAGGGAGGAAACAAATTTACTGAAAAGCTACAAAGGCAAGAAAGTAAAAGATAGAAAGGCAAAGAAGTAGAACGCCTGCCATCCAGGAAGAGGTGTTTAGTGGGGTACCCATGAGGGCTCTTTGTTTAGAAGAAAGCTCGAGCTATCATGTAAGCAACATGCTCTCTACATTGGAGGAGACTACGTGCTTTTCAGGGTCCAATCTATGCAGAGTTTACACAGTGCCCATGCAGACCCCACACACCCTAAGCTAACAGCCCACCCCACCAGGTTCTGCACATTTCTCAGACAGCTGATGGACACCTGGAGGATAGTGGCTGAGCAGGCTCCATGGTGAGCTTTCTGCCTCCATTTGGCAGCTGCCATCTTTACTGCCTAGTAAGTCCTGACTCCTGTCTCACCAATGCCTGTTACAATGGGCCAGTGGCCATCTTTCCTTTCCTGCTGGCTCCTGTCTCCAGGTTGGTAAAGATGGAGTGGCCTGCACCACCCCATCCTGCTCCAGCACATTAACATATGTTGGAGGCTGTTTCTACACTTCAGCCAGCTTTGCTGGGAGAATGAGTCTCTCTGGCTTATTGCAACATCATCCCGAGGGAGCTGGGCTCACTCCCACCCTCTGCCCAAGCAGCTAACTGGAACCCCGCTCCAAAAGGATGGGACCTCCAGGACGACTGAGGAGGTTTGTGCATCCAAGCGCGATGCTGGACCTCCCTTGGGATAGAAGTGGGACTCGTAAACAAGCTCATCAGATCTAACCTTGGGTGCCCAGCGACCACCTGCCCTGCCACAGCCCCAGAAACCCATAACTCATGCACCCCAGGCCAAAGCACTGAGTCTCAGAAACTCCACACAGCCTGACATTCTGATGCTGTGGTTTCTTAAAAACTGGGATGCAATTAAAGCAGAGATTTAATTTCTGCAAACCTTCACACAACTTGTCAAGTCTCATGGGCTGTAAGAAAAGGAACCCACTCTGACAGAGTAATCATGTGTTTATTTTAAAAGGAGAGGGGAAAGATACCTGATTTCATGCTTTCTTGGGAAACTTGTCCCACTTTGGAAACATCACTAGCAACTGGATAGCCACAAGCATATTTCAGATCATTAACTGGCAGTGAAAAATGATAAGGCCCTGCCACTTGTGTTTGAACCAACCCCCTGTGCTACTGGAGGTAGCAGTAATGTCACCAAGCTTGCAGACAAAACTTGAGGGTCCTCAGTGATTTTTATTTATTTATTTGTTTGTTTGTTTGTTTGTTTGTTTTTCAGTGATTTTTAAACTGGCCTGCAATTTGCCAGCAGAATTTCCCAGATTCACACACCAGAAAACTCCAGAGGAACTTTGTCTGCCCTCTGCCCTTGACTTTGCCACCTTATGTGGAGAAAGGATCATCCCCTGGTTTCCTGGGCCCCTTACTGCACTATGCAAAGTCTGATGGTGGTAGGAACATGACAGAGCTCTCAGGTGACTGGCTGCCCCCAGGAGACCATGCGACACCAACTTGAATGACTAGACAGGCTTCTCGTGCAAAGGGATGGGCCAAGGGCGTCCATGGAATCTGCTGTCAGGGCAAGAGTTAACACAAGGTCCTTGCCTGTGATTTTGACCTTCCATGAATTTTACTATTGGACCTGACCTTTCCCTGGACCTATGTCATCCCTTTCAAGAGCCTTATTCCTACTTGCCATCTTCCAGACACACTGCCCAGCATAATTTTGTCAGTCCTTTGTAGAGACTTAGAGACAATATTCCTGAAAGAGTATCCATTCCTTCTAAAATGTACATGGTTATAAATTGTAGTTCCTTTCTGTCTAATGGCTGTTGGCTCCAGGATGCCTTTTTAAACTTATTCAAAGTCCTACTGTTTTCTCTTTCTTTCGCCTATACCCTTCTTGATCTGAGGCCACAGGGCATTGACAGTTCAGTCATCCTCTGCTAAGCACATGAACACGCTTGCATCTTTCTGAATCACCAAATATATATCAGACTTTGCACCAGGAGCCTCAGTCTGCCTAAAAAATCTTTAGTGAGAAGTCCTCTCACGGGGCAGCTTTGATGACAGTGGCAATTCTAGTCCCAGAGCAGTGCAGAGCTCCTGGAGAGATGCAGAGAGCAGGTCAGCGTGGTGGTAACCGCTCCAGAAGGTCAGAGCCACTCTGTCTCTGTGGACGTGCACTTGAAGACCCGAGCCACTCAGCAGCGATGATGTGGAGAGTCGGCCTGAACAGAGCTGTCCCAGAAACAGGGCCTAGAGAGTAACGGACCATCTGGACTGGGAATGACTGGGGATGCTCTGTATCTACAGAAGCTTCTCTTCTCTGGTTCTTCCCTTCATCCTTTCTTCCACAGCCCTACTTGATTTCTCAACCTTGGAAACGGACAAAGGAGCTCTCCTCTACAAAGAGGCAGGGAGCATCGAGTGGACCCCACAGTGCAGAAATGCATTCACTTCCCATAAAGGAGGGCTGCAGAGAGAAGGGGACACCATAACCAGAGCTGTCTGTTAGGGAGACACTTTGTGCACCCACATGTCACATACCTGCTGCTAGAAGATGAGGCTCCGGCTCAGAATGTGGGTCTCAAGGAGCTTTGCGTGAAGGCTGCCCTTTCCCAGCCGTGTGGCCCAGGGCAATTTCTCCACCTCTTTGGCCTCTGCTTTCTTATCTGACATATGATAAGAATAAAAATTCATTACATAGAAAGTGACTTTTAATCTAGCAAATGAGAATCATCCAGTAAATGTTGGCCATTATTTATATTAAAAATAAATTTCTCTCTCAGGTCCCATTAAAGAGGTATGGGCATTAACAGAGAAGGGTGTTTTCCTTAGATGGAGCCATTGGAAAAGGTTTCATGGAAAAAGAATTGGGTATTTGTTTGTTTCTTTGTTTGTGGTGCTAGGGATCAAACCTACGGCTTCCTGCATGCTACGCAAGTGCTCTACCATGAGCTTCACCCCAGCCCCCAAAAAGAACTTTGCAATGGTTGCTTGAAGGATTTGCAGGGTTTAACCAAGCAGATAAGAAGAAACGACATTAAGTAATGGTGTGTGGACAGCAAACAGCGACATCTAGACAGGGAAGGATGGGGAATTTCTGAATTGTTAGGATAATCCTTGTGCGATTAATGCCCCCCAAATTAGCACTGTGCTTCCTATGCTGTGAGCACCATACCACAGGACTGACCCTGTGGCCCCCCCACCTATACACATATCGGCTTCTGTTTACAAAGAAACTAGGGTCCAATTTCCCAAGGCCACACTTCTAATAAGTGGGAGAATCAGAATTCAGACCCTGCTGTGCTGATGAACAGAGCTTATGGCCTGGGCGGAATAACAGGGAACCGGGAAGGAAGCAGCTCCGTTCTGCACTCTGTCTTGTGCTACTACCATCATCTATGGATATCACGCTCCAGTTTCCTCAGCCTTTCAATGCAGGCTCCTATCAGGGACTTTCCAGAGCTTCCAGGCCTTCCGCTCGGTCTGCCACTGCCTCTGTGACCCCTTTTGTTCTGCTGCTTCCAGCTTCTTGGGCTGAGCAGCTGCAGGATTCTCCACTTCTCCAGCATACAGGTGGCCACTGATTCTGTTCCTCTAGAGAACTCCCGCCAATGCATAGCCCTGGCAGACTGATAGGAACAGTGAAGGACAAATCACACAGCTGCAGGGACAAAAGCAGGGCAAAATACACAGTAGGACCTAGAGCCCAACAAGGTCAGGGGCAAACCAACCAGAGTTGCAGCAGGAAATCAGCCATGGGAGTGGAAGGCACAGTCATGGTGGGGTAAAGAGCTGGAATGGCACAACCTTCTGACAAGCAGCTCCCAGGACCCCTGAATCTAAGACACATCCTTGTCTTCACGAAAGCTGGTTCAACCAGTTGAACCTTGGAGCTTCCAAACTGAGCTGACAACCCAAGGTTTTTGGTCACAAGAGTTGAGAAACATCACACACAAATGTCTCATTCCCGTCTCTACCCAAAAAGAAAAATGCTCCGTTTCCCAGTGTCTTTGTCTATCTAGGGAAAACCAGTCCAGTGGGTTTGAGTCCTGGGAGGGTAGGGTGGAGCAATCTGTAGTGTAGCCTAGGGAGAGGCAGAGCTCTCTGTCCCCCCTCCCACGCGCCCCAGGCATTCCAGCTTTCCAGCAGCTTGCAATTACCTCCCCCTTCTCCCAGGGCTTCCTCCAACCTGTAACCAACCAGCAGCCATCTGGAGAGCAAAGGGACCCTCCCTCCTCTGCATGGGTCCCTCACACATCCAAAGGAAACCATCACCTAACATCCCCAGGCTCTGCAAACAGACAGCATTTCTGGCACTCACGCAGTCTGAAGGGATTCAGGATGACAGATGTAACCCGCACGATCTATGACAGATACAGCCTGAGAAAATGTTGGCATTAATATTTAATATTATTTGAATAACTGCCCAGTTTGTCTCACTCAGCGAGGCGGGCTCCGCTGGGCTAGCAGTGGTCTCCCCGGGTATCTGGCAGAACAAAGCTTGTAGAAATGCTCCATCAGCAAGATGTTCAATAATGCAGGTGCAAGATGCAGATTTGCTTTGAGAAATTACATTAAACTTGTTAAACATGACTTAGGGAGACCTCAAAGCACTGGGTACACACAAAGCGCTGGGTTCACTTTGCTACATGTGCTGTGGAATTCACCAGTG
Source organism: Dinomys branickii (assembly GCA_004027595.1). NCBI lineage: Eukaryota > Metazoa > Chordata > Mammalia > Rodentia > Dinomyidae > Dinomys > Dinomys branickii. Next base: position 140,892 of record PVLD010002478.1, read on the forward strand.
GAGTTTGAAGGTTCTATTGATGATAACATTCAGGACAAATGTAAATAAAGAGCTTTACTAAAATACGGCATTCACGTCTCAGTCCAGGCCTCAAAGGCAGGAGTAGAGGTTCTGGCCTTCACCTCCCAGCTCTCGGCCCTGCCACCCCATGTACAAAACCCAGGATTTATGTAAATCTCGACAACTAAATGCAGCTCCACGCTGGAATCCTAAAATTCACATGTTCCTCTATAAATCCTTTCTGAGATTCACCGGCCCGAAGGATGCATCTAATGGTCCTTTTTTACGCTGCAGTACTGGGGATGGAGCCTTGCTTGTGCTAGGTAGCCCAGCCCTTTTTGAAATTTTATTTGAGATAGAATTTTGCTAAGTTGCCCGAGCTGTCCCTGACACTGAGTTCCTCCTGCTTCAGCCTCCTGGCTAGCTGGGATTACAGGCATGTTCCACCCCACCCCACACATTCATGGTTCTTTAGAAAGGCGGAACCCAGTTACACTTTTCCTGGAACCATGTATTAGGAAAGAGCATGACAGAGAGCTGTGTAAGGTGACCGTCCGAAAGAAGAGCACCCAAATTCTCCCCCTTGGGGAGCCCTTGCCCTCAGCACCACCCAGAGGCCCAGGTCAGGAGGAGGTGACAATTTTCCCCACTCATGTGTCACTCAGGGCCAAGCCTGGTCATGACTAGGGTGTGGCAGGCAAAACCAAGTGCCAGGGCAAATCCAGGAAAGCACTGATGCTCTGGAATCCTAAACTTCAGAGGAACTAGGGAGCTGAGAGGCCCCAGGGCCTGCTGTTTGCGCACTGGAAGCCCACGAAAGCCAGGCTCGGCTCCAGTGCTAACTCAGAGGCCTGAAGCCCCAGGAAGCAGTGCTCTGAGTCCCCATCCAAGTCTCAAGGCCTGATCCCCAGGGAGCTGATGTCTGAGGACAGGAGAAGGGGACATGCAGCTCCACAGGGAGTGAAATGGCCCTTCTTCCCCTTTCTGTCCAATTCAGCCCCTGTGTGGGTAGGTTGGCGAACCCACACTGGTTTTCATCCACCTCATTCAGTTTACTGATTCACAGTGCTAACCTCCTCTGGAAATGGGCTCAGGAACATACCCAAAGTACTGTCCTATCAGCTCTTTGGGCATCTGTTAGGGCTGGGGATATAGCTCGGTGGGATAAGTACCTCTGTAGGCATCTGTTAGCCTAGCTGAGTTGACACCTCAAATTAGCTATCAAAGTCTCTTCTGAAATGTAAGATAGGATACTATCACATGTACAAACTTCTCTGCATAACTATTTTAGTTTTAACCTATTGTGATAGTACCCTGCTAAGAGCATTTAACTTCCAAGTTGTTGCCGAGATGAATTTAAAAATTACTGGAGGCCGGGGATATAGCTCAGTGGCACAAGTGCCTGCCTTGCAAGCACATCCTGAGTTCAATTCCCAGTACCAAAAAAAAAAAAAAGAAAAGAAAATTACTGGAAAAGAGCAGATGTGTGGCCTCCATTGATGAAGGCACACACTGGACTCTGGCAGGTTACCACCCACCTGTCCTAATAAAGCTGAGCACAGAATGCTAAGTCCCCAGCCGTTCACAGCTATCACGTACCCAGTATCCACAGAAGCAGGGGTCAAGTCTATACCTACAACCCCCAGCCCAAGTGTGGCCACTTCCACCAGAATCTGAAAACAGACAGGCAAAGCTCTGGGCTACCTTGACATTTCTGGAGAGGTGGGGTAAGGGCCTCTGGGGAAGGGATACCACTTTTCTTAGGCAGAGATTGTAAGAACACTCAGGTTAAACTGAGATTTCAATAACTATTTCTAAGAATAATCAATACAAAATCAATATTCACTGATTAAATCGTTCGTCTGATTTTTCACTTTACCGAAATGATATTAAGGAGGCAGACAGGAAGACTGAAAACACAGCAAAATGAGCCGGTCACTCCGTAAGCTTTAACTCGGGTTTATCTCTAGACGATACCTCTGTGTTTTTTAAGAAGAAGTCTTTTAAAACTGGCACTTTAAAAGTAAAAGCCATCGTGGATTATGAGCTCCCTTTCTAATTCTTCTTTTTTTTTTTACAAAATTTATATCTCCGTGACATGCCTTCCTATTGGTGCACAGTTATCTTATTATTATAGGCAACTAAGTTAGGTAGAAATACTGTAGGCAGGGCTAGGCCCTCGAATAAGTCAGTGCAGAAAACGAGAACACAGTACAACTGTGGCTGGAGATGCATCTATCAAAGGCCAGGTCGCAAGATAACAACGGAATGACCCGCCTGAGTGCCTCCCAGAGGGAGAAGGAATAATTATACTATAATGGGTATCAGCTGGCCCAGCAAAGTCCAGATAAACATCAGTCACGCAGGTAAGTGAGCAGAACTTCTGGGTGCATCTCTTCCCCAAAACGCCTCTGTTCTTCCCATGTGCCTTTGCTACATGACCCACTTCCCTATTGAATCAAAATTAGCTAAGTGGCTGCGCTTGTAATCTTAGTGGTTGATTATAGAGTTTGACCCACATTGTACCCACCTCATGACTTTGTACCCACCTCATGATTTTGCTCTGTAAAAACATTCTTACAGAAGCAGCCTCCATAGCAACCCACCCTCGGTTCCCCTCCCCTCTCTCAGGAACTAGCTCTCTCAGTGAATCTTCCCTCCCCTTAACCTCCATTGTTCCATCAATTCGTTCTTAGATTTCAAGGGACACAAACTCAGCATGTCTGACAGATTGCGAGTTCTAAATCCTCTAGATCTTTTTTTTTTTTTTTAAATCCTCTAGATCTTTAAGAGACATTTTTTCACTTTCACCCATCTATGGGCGCACAGACTAACAAGGTAAACCCCTGGATATGATGATGAGTCTATGTGAACAGAAGTTAAATTATAGTGCCATCTTCAGGAGACCGAAAGTCTTTCTTCATAAAGCACCATGTACTGTGTGTGTCTCCAGATCACCTAAAAGTGTTCCTGAGTGTGAAAGTAAATCTCTCCTTTCTGTTACAGAAAGAGGCAACGGAACAAAGTACGCACCTTTGCAGTGAAGCGTAAACAAATCCTCCAGATAACTGCAGGATTTAGTGGCCCTGGAACCAGAGAGGGTGTGATTTCCTTGTTTTGTAGCTGTAGGCTTTTCAGACAGCCAGGGAGAAAAAGAATTAAAAGGAGTCAAAGTTGTCTGTGTTGCAGGGAGACGCCTCTTTTTCCTTAACCTTCTCTGGACTGTGAAGACTGGCAGAAAACCAGTTAGGGACCCTGACCCCAGGATGACAGGGTAAACCCGGCCGGCGGGTGCAGGATGTGTACTTGGCCAAAAGCGAAGACATCATCACAGATGCTGAAGGCGGCCCCCAGGGTCCACGTGTTGAAATCTAATTCATCAGTATGGAAACGTAATCTATTTCCTTTGCCACCTTCGGTAGGTGGTTAGGATTAGATAAAGGCATCAGGGTGGAAACCCACCTTTTCGTGCCTTGTTACTTCCAAGAATCCCACCAGAGACTTCGGTGAGTGACAGCTGAGGGCGCAGCAGGCAGAGGCAGACTCCACCAGGAGGAGCTCTCAGGGAAGCCCAAAGACAACAGAAAACCCAGAAAAAGGTCACTAGGGGAAGCTGAAGCATCTGGCACCTTCAGCTGCAGGGTGTTACACTTGGGGGCTCAGGCTGAGTGAGGAACAAGATATAACCACAAGGCGGGAGTAACACACGCGGCTTTGAGCAGTGCTTTGCTGGATTCACTAAGGGGACCACCATGAGCCCTTCCAGAGACTATGGTAAGAACCACCATCGGAATAAAGTGAAAAGGCGAAGGGACTTCCCAGAGGGAGGAGGACAGGAGAGGGGGCTCGCCTGTCTAGATGGTGCCCCTCAGCTGTCCTGGGCCAGAGGACTCTGCTCAGCAATAACAGCTTGGGGCGGTCGCACTCCAAGGGACATCATACCCAAGGCTGGGCAATGCTGGGCTAAGTTCTATGGAGTATGGAAAGCAAGCAGGTAAAATGGATATTAAAACTCTTACTTGGGCCACACTTAAAGCAACTGGACGTATAAGAATTTGAGTTTCATGTCACTGTGCTTTTGAGCAGTGGTCCCAGCCTACTCAGAAGAAGTAAACAAGGTAGGGGCCTATATATGGGCCCATCTTTGGCTGACTTACGAAGCAAACTTCAAGCACTGAATACAGCCCAACTCCTAGTCAGAGGAACAAGACCACACATATAGGTATGTATGTGTTTGTGTCTCCCCACCACCACCAAAATCATAATGATGGAACTTAATCTCCAGTGCAGCAGTGTTGGGAGGTGATCAGGTCATTCAGGGGGAGCCCTCACGAATGGGATTAGTACCTGGTATGGTTAGGACCTGAAATCCCCCCCAAGAGTCCCGTGCACTGGGAGGAGGGGCCTAGTCAGAAGGGAGACCTGACCTGGAACTGTATATTCCTGACCTTCTTACTCAGTTTCTTGGCCACCATGGGGTAAGCAGCTGTTCTCCACCAGGCCCGTCCTCTATGCCATTTCTACCTAGGAGCCAGCCAACCATGGACTGGACCCACCAAAACCATGAGCCCAAAAACCCTCCTCTTCTTTAAGTTGTGAGTGTCAGGTATTTTATCCCAGTGATGGGAAATTGACTAACACAGCATCCTAATAAAAGAAGACTGAGAGACCTCTTCCTCTTCTGGTCTGTGAGGACACGCAAAAGATGCAATCAGTGAGGAGAAAAACAGGTCCTCATCAGACACAGACTCTGCTGATCTTAAACTTATCAAACCCCAAACTCTGACCAGTAGGTTTCTATTGTCATCAGGGAACCTTCTGACTCCTTCCATTTTGCTATGGCCAGAGTGCTCTGGGCCTACTGATCTCCTACAGCATTCAGCATGAGCTTTGGAAAAGAGCTAGTAATACATTAACTCTCTGTGCAGCTGCAACTCGCGTGCAACCAAAGACAGATGCAGGGAAAGGAGAATTGGACTTCTTGCTGCACCTGGCATCTTGCTGAGCTTCAGGGAGTCCAGCTGGCTGGAAATCATGCTTCACTCATTGCAGTCTGAAGGCCCTGCTGTTCTCTGCTGTAGAGTTTTCAGTGTGGGCAAAGAGGAAGAGCAAGAGCAATTGCCTGTCAGGGTCAATTTTATCCTGGACTCAGGATAAAGCCAGGTGCCTGGCCACATCGATCCGTTTTGCATGGTACAAATGCTCAGCAGGGCTGTGGCGAGTGTCTTTAACAGTGCTGTCATGGCTGCCTAGGTGGCCTGGATCCATTCAAAATGTTTCCCTTTCATGGTCATTGTGACTTTGAAGAAGAGCCAGAAGTCATGAATAAGGTGGATGGGGATGCACTGTGGTGTTTTTACCAGCCTGCCTTTTTGTAGGATGGCACTTGGCCACAGCATTCCCTGCATTTCTTATATATACCTCATAAAGGCCCTCACAGGAAAAAGCACTTCCAGGACTGCTTCAGAGAGAGGCAGGAACAATGGGATATGTTTGAAGCAAAGGGGAGTATTCTGAGGGGGATTCGTACCATATGTCTTTTACTGTAAGAATTTTTTAACTTAAACATTCACTATAAATTTCTATCACCCATTGTGTAGGCAGGCATGTGAATGTGCACGTGTACAAAGTGTCTATATGCATATCTATGCGTGTATCTCTCTGTGCATAACCAAACATAACTGTATCTATATCCCCATGTACTGCATCTATCTGTCACCCCAACCGACATGGGAGCTGGGGGTCAGAAGCGTGGCTTTTGGTGAAACTAAAGTCATACCCACCTTCTTCGCACTGCATTCCACAGCTCACACCTCCCAGAACAGCCTTCCTTGACTCAGACCAGGTTCCCACCAATCCTAGGCAGCTCCAGATCTGAAAGCCCACCTTCCTGGGGGGTGTCTGGCTCCCTGCCTCAACTGTCCATAATCTCTCTTCTTCCAGTATTGACCTCTAAGGTCCCAAATATCACACTCAACCCACCAACAGCATCTCTGGTGCATCAGTTCCACACCTGTACGGCAGAATTACTGGGGGCACCTACTTCGCAGGTCTGTTGTTAATAAGTTTGTTGTCAGGAAGGTACCACGGGCACAGCCCTCAGAAGGGTGTAATATGTGGTAAGAATCCAGCAAGTGTCAGGTCCCATTCCTACTGACGACAGAACCCTCCTCTCCTCACTTTGCAAATGAAGCCTTAGCACCTGTGCCTTTCCCCCAAACTCTCCTCTCTACCCCCCAACCTCTGTGGCTCGACTTTTCTTTTTACATTATCAACACAGATTTCATAGTAAATACTGTTGAGTGCACACACACACGCACACATGTGTGTGTCATTAGAGATTGATCCCAGGGCCTTGGACATACTAAGCAAGCACTCCATCACTGGGTCACGCTCCCACCTCTGTTGAATGAGACCTTCCTGATTTGCCTCTAGATTGATACTACAGCTGAAAACCAGGCAATGCCATTTGTGTTATGACAGCTGTATGAATACAATCATTGCAAAATCAAGCAACGTGCTGTGATCCCATGTCCTTCTCCAATTACCACATGCTACTAAGGGAGAAAGCACCAGCCTGGAGTTCAAACACCTTCTCTTCTTGCATACATGGGAAGATCATCCTGGCTGTTTCAGCAGCACAAACATCTAAGCAAAGGCCAGCAGGAGCTTCATTTATTCCCATAACAGACACCCTTGCAGTACAGAGACAGAGGACAGACTTGTTTAGAAAGACAGTGACTATCCTTTTACTTAGAGCTATCTTTCCCCAGAGACAATCTAGGGGCTAAGCTGGATCCATCTTTCTCTGCTTCCAGGGGCAGGAAGCTAACCTCTCTTCCCAGAAAGGGAAAGGACAGATTTGACAGCCGGTTTCTAGAAGATCAGGACCTCCCAGTCTCCAGGTTCCTCTACCACATGTCAGCAGTGTCCACTTGAGCCTGCTGGACAGTAAACCCCAGAAAGCTGGAGCTGATACAGATGTGAAGCCCACATAGTCTTCACATGGGCTGCTTCTCTGTGGGCATCTCTGGGTCTCCCTTCCTACCAGAAAGCAGCCCAAATCCAGGAGATCTTCATATTAAGATTCTTATGTAATTCCATCAGCGAAGACCTAATCTCCAAAGGAAGTCACACTCAGGTTCTGGATAAACATGAACTTGAGAAAGCATTATGCAAGCTGCTGGACCGCTCCATAAGGAAAGTATTAAGGGTATCTTTGTATTCCCGTTTTACACAGTAAGTTGCCCGTCTACGGCCATACCACCCTGAATGCGCCCGATGTCATCTGATCTCAGAAGCTAAGCAGGGTCGGGCCTGGTTAGTACTTGGATGGTAGAATAAGTTGCCCAAGCTGTACAGATGATAAAGAGCTGAGTTCACCCCCGAGGAGACTGCCATCAAAGACTGTGCTCTTGAGTGTCTGCTGTACCTCCCTCAATGCTTTGGGTTACAGCAGTGGTCAGCAATCTGCCATTCCTGGGGAGAGGAAGCTATCATGCTTTTAAAATGGTGGGGAGCAGTAAGACAGGGACGCACAAGCAGCTCTGGTCTACCCAGGGACCCGCTGTTCAAGGACCTACGGTGCATCTTTGGTGCAGCAGTGTCTGGACGCCGTGTACCCAGCAGACAGCACCCTTGGTCTGGCATCTCCAGAGAGCCTCAAAGACAGCCAGGGCCTCGCAGCTGCCATGACCAGAGCCACAGGGAAGAAACGGTAGGCACCAGGTGGGGACAGAGTTCTCAGGGCAAATGTGCGCATGTGCCGGGCCCTGGGCAGCACACTTTGCGAATGCAAATCATCCCATTCTCACAGCCGCTCTCCGACAAATGAGGAAACTGAGGCACAGGGAATTCAATAACCTGCTCAGGGTCAAATCCAGGTAGTCTGGCTCTGGAGCCCGCTGTCCCCCTCAGGCTGAGATGACAAGCACACAAGAGATAACTTATGGAGAACGCTCAGTCCCAGTCAGGTGGAGAAGGAAGGGCTAGAGGCGAAATTCAAGGTCCCACAATGGTGGGTGGGAGGTGTGCGGATGTCTTAGCTACTTCTCTGAGGCGCAACAACCAGTATCCACTACGAAAGTAAGGAGAAGTTTATTCTGGCTCGTGTTTCAGTCCGTAGTCAACCGGTTCCACGGCAGAAGGGCCTGGCGGAGGAAAAGCCGCTCCCTGCTTGGTGCCCAGGAAGCCGAGAGAGAAGGGGTGGGGGGGTAAACCCCTTCCAGGCCACGCCCCCCAGGGACCCGCCTCTTCTTATAGTCCGCTATAAATTCCCATAATCCAGTCTCCTCCCTAAGGCCCACTTATGAGCACACGAAGCTCTTGGGGACATCTAGACATAAAACAGCACATCGCAGAAACATCATTAATCCCCTGCTGCCCAGGAGATTCCACTGTAACCCCAGACATCCGTGGCCTTGGAAATCCTGTCCATACCCAAGCCACAGAAGGCATTTAAAACTAAAAGTTGTGTCACTGGGCCTTTCCATGGTTGAAATCTGCGAATTCTATCTCCATTCCGTTCAGTCTTGCGGTTATTTACATGTTTTCAGAATAAATTGAGACAACTGCCACACTAAAGTTAAATAAAACCTGGAAATTTTTCCTAAAGTAGTTTTGTTTTCTCCTACAGGCAAGCCCCTGGGCCTGCAGAATTCCTGTTCAACATTATGTTTTGAATAAGAAGTGTTTGCTGTATTTGTACAACTCTGATCACGTTCTCCGCTTTTAAATTAGACAGGTATTCTGATATTGGCTACCAATATAAAATTATGAGGGAAAGTAATTTCAGTATTAAGCCGCTAGATGGCGGACTCCCACAGCGTGAGGCACAGACAAATAGGGAACAAAAACATTAACATCTATGGGGACACTTTAAAAAAATGTTCAAAATCAAATGCTAGCCTCCCATGTAAGCAAAAAAGTGTTTGTGACAGTGGCTGGTTCCACATGGAAGAAAATGACAGAATAAAAATTCAACCCTCACCTACTCTCAAACCCTATCCTCTAGGGATGAACAAAAATTAGTGGAACCCAAGATCTATAAGGTGAAAGAAACAGACTTTCTATGTGCTCCCAGCTGAGCATAAATTTCAACCTCCTGGGACAGGACAGAGAGAACTTTATGGTGTTTCTCTGGCCCTGGCTGACTTTAATCGATGGCCTTGGCACCTTTGGCTCCCAAGAGCTGACCCTCGGGTCAAGCTTGTGCCATGAGGTGGTGACCAGCAGGCACTGATTAATGGCAGAGAAACTGCCTGTGCCTGGAGTCCTGGGTCTGCAGCCTGGCTCTGTCCCTGGCCAGCTGCCTGTCTGAGCAGGAGACTTCACCTCTCTAAGACTCAGAGTCTTCATCTACATTTATAATCTATTTTAGGATAGATAGATACATACATACATGCATATATACATGGATACATAGATAGATAGAAGATGTAGCTGAGGACATAGCTTAGTGACAGCACCTGCCTAGCATGTATGAAGCTCTGGGTTCAATCCCCAGCACTACAATTATATATATTTAGTAACTATGTAAAGATACGTTAATTACCTTGATCATGTTATCATTTCACAGTGTAGACAGATGCAGAAATATATATATATACATATATATGTGTATATATATGTGTCAGATCATCACCTCCTAAGCTTATAAAGATACACACTTTTATTTCTTGGTTATGCTTCAATGACCCTGAACTATACATAAAGACACTGCAAAGTATCTGTAATGTGAATATTTACTAGTCACGTTGACTGCGTTGGGTAGAGACAATGGCGTGAAAACTGCCTGCGCACGTTGGCGTCCCATGGGGCTCTGAAGACTCACAGCTGCGTGCGTTTGGAAGCTCGCTGCTCCTCTCAGAGCCCCGAACTCTCCGTATGTAAGTCAGAGACGAGCCCGGGACACGCACGGGGCCCGGATAACACGGCCTTCCTGCCCCTTGGTCTTTGACTCCGGGTGCCCTCTCGGTGAGGCCTTCTGGGCCAAACTATCTCACACCACAGCTCCCCACGCATCCTCGTGGACCTGTTTTCTGTCCACAGCGCTCAGCAGCCACAACGTCCGACCCACTCGCGTGGTTGTCATCTGCCCGGCCTGCTAGAGGAGTGGGTGGACGGTGCCCTCCTTGGACAGTGACAAAGCTTCACACAGTGTCTGCCACGCAGCAGGTGCTCGATGAGTGCGAGGTCGGTTTGTGACTTGTGTGTCCTGGGGCGAGTGACTCATCCCTCCAAACTCCAGGCGCCGCATCTCTTAAGTGGAGTGCGGGTTTGCTACAGAGATTCCTGAGATCTGTGTGGCTCCTGGCCCCGCCTGGCACGGGTCCGCCTAGATAGGAATTGGGGATGAGTCCGAGGCTGTGCGCTGGAAACCCACAGAAATTCATCCTCTCCACTTCTGAAGACCAGAGGCCCGCGCTGTGGGCTGGGTTGTCTGCCCTCCTTCCCACCTCTGCCGGCTCCCGGTGCCTCGCGATGCCCCTTGATTCGTGGCTACCTTGCTCCAATCCCTGCCCATGTCTTCCCCTGGCGTCTGTCTCTCCTCCTCGTCTTAATGGCACTGGAGTGAATCCAGAGCATCCAGGATGAGCTCATCTCAAGATCCTTGACTTCATTATATTTGCCAGGACTGTTTCCAGATCAGCGCGCATGCGCAAGGCACAGGGTCAGGCCTGGGCTATCTTTGGTAGAGGCGGGGAGGGGAGAGCTCTATTCACAGGCTGCTTGGAGCATTTTTTAAATGTTACTTCAGCAATTTGGAAAGCAAAGCACCGCAAAGCTTGGGCCCTCTGAGTGTGCTAGGCATGAAGTCTATGACACAGGGGCACCGACAGTGGCTGTTGGATCCGAGAAGCTTCAGTCTCCTGCCTCCAGCAAGGTCTCTGCAAACGGGCCACGTTCCAAAGAAGTGTTTGAAATTCAAGACGAGTCTCCCCGGAGACGCAGTGTCGTCAATGGAGGTCAAGTGCTAAGCCACATCAGTCCACAAAGACTTAGGCGATCTGTAAGACAGTGAATACTGTATGCAAGGGAATTTCTAAATCATCGTGAATGCCATCACAATTCTAATTAGACGTTTTAAATTATAAAGTAAATGGGAAACAATTTGGTGCTTTGACTATTGGTCTGCACTTACACAGGGGCCCTAGAAAGGTAGATGAGATTTTGGATGGCGACTCTCAGGGATTTCAAAGGGCAAAACAATGATTCTTTGTTTAATTTCCTGTTTGGAGTTTCTTTTTCCTAACGTTGCTGTGCAAGTAGCGATACTCTTCTAAGTCAGCTTGCAGGTATAAAATAATGGGTCAGGTTGGTAGATGGAAGAAAGAAGCAGAAATCTTCCCGGAAATAACGCATGAAATTCTCCAATCCAAACTACTTGTCTGGATATTCTGAAATTTCCTGCACAGACGATATCGCGCCATCAGGAAGACGAGTTCCTTCTTCCTCTTCGGCTCCCGTTACCTTCGCTCTCATTGCCCTGTTTGGTAGGGCTTGGGAGGGCCCTCAGCACAGCGCTGAACAGAATTGCCGAGCTGGTTATCTTTCTCTTCATTCCGATTTTAAAGGAAATGCATTCAGTGTTATGTCAGAAACTGTGAAGGGTACTGCAGTTCTCGTTCCTGTTTTTGTTTGGTTTGGATCTGGTTTGCTTTATTGGACAGGGGATTGAATGCAGGGCCTTCACACTAAGCTATATCCTCAGCCTTTTTTTTCTTTTCTTCCAATTTTGAGACAGGGTCTTGTTAAATCCCTAAAATTGTCTAAGCTGGGCTTGAACTTGCAATCCTCCCACCTCAGCCTCCCAGAGTGGTATTACAGGCAAGTGCCACCACTATACTACAGTTTTTGGTTTGGTTTGTTTTGGGTTAATACCCTTTATCAAAATAAAGAATTTTGTTCAAAAGACTAAAAGTTAAGAGAATTTTACTTTTTTTATTATTGAATAGATTCTTTTCAACTTTTTGAAATAAGTAGAAGTTCGCCTACAGTTGTGAGACGTACCAGAGTCCATATACCCTGTCCTGCGTGCCACCATATACTGCAGCGACATCTACACAGCTGCAGGACAGGGACCTGGCCAGGAAGCTGGCTTTGCTACAGTTTGCTGTCTACACAGATTTCACCAGTTTTATTAGCGCTCATTTGTTCATGTATATTGGCTTCCCTGCAATTTTACCACAAGCAGATTCATGTCACCACTATCACAGTCAAGACACAGAGCTGGGCATGATGACGCACACCTGTTATCCCAGCACTTGGGAGGCTGAGGCAGGAGGAGCACCATTAGTTCTGGGCCAGCCCACACTACATAGTGAGATCCCTGTCTCAAACAACAACAACAAAAAAAGACACAGGACATTTCCTCACAAAGATCCCTTTTACAGCCACCTCCCGCCTCACCCCTAACTTCCGCAGGTCATTAATCTAGAAGACTAATACAACTCTATAATTTGCATCTCTATGACTTTGTCATTTAATGAAGCTTGAGTCAATGGAATCATGAAGTAGGCACCTTCTAGGGATGGCTTTCTTCAACTTTGAGCAATTTCCTGGAGATCTGTTCAAGTTGCTATATAAACGGGCAGTCTGTGCCTCTTCATCACCGAGTAGTATTCCAGACCACGGATGTATCACAGTGTATTTAATTATCACACCATAAGAGACATTCATGTTGTTTCCAGCTTGGAACTATCATGGTTAAATTCTGCTTTAAACATTCATGTAAATTTTTTTGTGAACATAAGTTTCATTTCCCTGGGAAAAAAGCCCAAGAATGCAATTGCTTTGGGGCCATATGGGAAGCACATGTCGGTTTTGTAAGAAATTGCCGAAGCGTCTTCCAGAGTGGCTGCCCTGTTCCACATCCCCATGGCACTGAGCAAGCAGGTCCCTCTCCCCACATCCTCACATTTGCTGTCACTGCTATATTTTCAGCTATTATGACAGTGACGCTGAACACCGCTCTTCGTGGACTCACTGCATCTGCACATCATCTGCAGGGAAACGTGCGTGTGTGTCCCTTGACCATCTCTAAGGTGTTTGTTTCACTGTTGGGATTTTGTGAATTCTCCATACAGTCTAGACACGAGCCTTTGGCCCGATGTATCCCTCACTAATATCTTCTCCCAACTGAACCTTGGTTTTCATCTTGGCCACAAGATCTTTGCCTTGAGAAATAAAATTTTTTATAGGGATGGGGACCCAGGCCTCGCGCACGTTATGCAAAACCCTAAACTTCTAATTTTGATAAAATCCAGTATTCCGATTTTCTGCTTTTCTGGGTTGTGCTCTTGGCATCAAGCCTAAGAACTCTGCTTAATTCTAATTTACAAACACTTTTTCTTGAACCGTTTTGTTGTCAATTTCTGTTTTTTGGCACTAGCACGGGCTCCAGGCCGCCCCACTGGGTATAGCCATTGTCTCTCCTGCTCTGCCCGCCTCTCTCATGCAGTCATGAGTTGCTCTTCTCAGACGCACCGCCGTGGTCCACTAGTTCCCGTGCTCCAACCGTCACAAGGTGCAGCCATGCCAACTGTCCTCCGGCCCCAGGTCCAACCCCTTGGTCCCCTCGAATAAAAGATGGTATGAGACTAAGTGCGGAGGACCACCTGAGAGACTCTCCTTGAAGCAGGAGCAACTGTCTCTACTTTGGTTGAACCTGACCCTATTTCTGTGCCCCGAGGATGAATGTTCTCAGATGGAGAATCACTCGTGAAAGATGGTCAGAAAGAATGACTGTCATTAAGAAATCAACCAAGATCGCTGGGCATGGTGGCATAGGCCTATAATCCCAGCACTCAAGAGGCTGAAGCAGGAAGATTGTTGTGAGTTCAAGGCCAGCCTGAGCTACAAAGTGAGCTCAAGGCCAGCCTGAACTGCATAGCCTGTCTCAAAAAGATAAAAAAAAAAAAAGTTAAAAAAATTAATATAAGATATAAACCAAGAACAAATGCTGACAAGACTGTGGGGAGGAAGGAACTCTTCTCCACTGTTGGTGTGAATGTAGACTGGTGCAACCACTGTGAAAATCAGTATGAAGATTCCTCCGTAAACTAGGATTAGAGGTCCCATTCTACCCAGCTATTCCCCTCCTGGGTATTTTCCCAGAAGAATTGAAAACATCATACCACAGTGATATATGTGCACCCATATTTAAAGCAGTACAACTCGTAATAGCTAAATCTTGTAAACAACCTAAATGTCCATCAACTGAGAAATGGATAAAAGATGTGGTATTTTTATACAGTGGAGTATTGCTTAGCTATAAAGAAGGGTAAACTCAAGGCTTTTATAGGGAAAGGGATGCAGCTAGCGACCATACTCATAAGGGAAATAAATCAGACTCACATGCGTAAACTTTGTGTTGTCTCCCTGGTGTAAGAAATTGAAACAGCAAACAAAATCCAAAAAGTACAGTACATGCTGTAAAAGGGAAAGAAACTGCTCAAAAGGAAAGAACAACTGGGATAAGGGAAAAAAGAAAAGAAAGAAGAGGGAAAATGTATTTATATACACACAAGATAGCTAAGATAATTGTACTACTAATTTCTGTTGGTTTATTGAAAGTCACAGTTAATGCTTAATCCTTTTTCTCAACCAATTTTACATGCTTATATCTGGTAATCTGAACAACTACTCTGGGGGCTGAGGATATAGCTCAGTGGGATAAGCACCTGCATGGAAAGCACAAGGTCCTGAGTTCGATCCCCAGTACCACCAAAAAAAAACTGAACAACTACTCTGAAGATAACAATATGCAGTATAACAACCACTGTTGATTTCCTACCAACTTGAACAGAAAGATGAGCACAGCTGTGAGTAGGTTAGTACAACCCTGGTTATTAGTTTAACAGAGCTCACCTCAAGGGATATACCAGTGATCATTAACCTGATTGGCAGGGGCACTGGATTTATATCAGAAAAGATAGCAGTCTCTACGAGACTGCTAAAAGACTTCTACACAAAAAGTAAGTCTATTCCTTTAGAACTGAAACCATGAATCTGGGAGAATTTGAGGCTGGACCAACAGGAGGCAGTAACGAATTAAGTGTCCCAGTAAAAGAGGCCAACTGGCTTAACACCGGTTACAATGAGTGCATAGACAGGCACTCTGATGAGGGACATGTGGTCAGGCACCTACAAGATGCTGCTTATTTTGAAATAAAGGATCATAACCATCTGAGTGCTGGTCAAAACATAGTGGAAGTACAGCTCAGAAAAATTATTTGGGAAGCAGGGTCTGGAGTCCTAAGTGTTTTGGGTAAGGAGAAAATAATACTCTTATTTACCTACAAAAGCACTATGTGCAATCTTTACACCCTCACTGCCTGCCTGTCAGCAAATGGGTTTCAAGGGGCGAGCGGATGAAGAGAGGGGAGGGGAGTTACCTCCGTGTCATCTGAAAGGTGTGAAAGGTCGCTATGGCAGCCTCAAGGGCCCAGGTCAAGGCAGGGGCGTTGCTAGAGAAGTAAACCAGAGAAGTGGTCCTGAGAACAAGCAGAACGGGGTGGGGCGGCGAGGGAGCGACAGCGAGGGGCCGTCAGGGAGAGAGGGAAACAGTTAAGACATAAGAATGAGCAAAGTGTCCTCCAAGTAAAAGCCAGAAGGGCCTGGTGGGGTGAAGCAGAAGGATAAAATCAGGAGCCCACTGCAGACCACGCTGCCACAAATATTGGTTGCATTAATCAAGAATCATCTTCAAGGATATAAAAATCTGCCCTTCTGGTCTTTAGGACAATACTCTTATCCAAGGGAACCGAGATGTTAGGTCTGGGGCAATGGGAGCAATCAGTACCATTGCATCTTGTGGCTATTGGAGTTGAGAAGCATGGTGGCTGGTCTGAGAATGGGGTCTTACGACTACACAAGAGACTCAAGTTGTGTATGGAACAGCCAATGGGCCTGGTCTTAAATTCACAGTCGTGTCATTAAAACAGAGATTGACAATTTTTCTTTTTTCACACCAGGAACTGAGGAGGACCAACCAAAAAAGAAAGAAAAAGGCCAAGGTGAGACCAAGAAGGAAATCAGGGACTCAGGGTGTTGAAGCATTATGAAATCACAAACACAGAGAAAATGATTTCATGGGAAGATCAGGCGCTACCTGGATACGTTTCTACTCAAGATAGGCCCGGAGAACTCAGAAAGAAAAGTTACCAACATTTGTTTGTTTTTGTCTGCTGCTAATAAAGAGAAATATCTACCCGTAAGAGTATTTCTTTAGGGGCTGGGGATATAGCTCAGTGGAATAAGCGCTTGCCTAGCAAGCGCAGGGTCCTGAGTTCGATCCCCAGTACCGCAAAAAAAAAAAAAAAAAAAAGAGACACAGAAGAGTGTTTCTTTAAAACTGTTCGCAGCAACTTACAAAAAGAGAAGGGAGGTGGAGAGAAATGGCGACCATTATTAATGAATGGCCTGCACTGTAGAGGTTCACGGTAATTTCTGGTTGAAAGGTTTATACTCCTGAATACAAACCGGGGAAGTGAAAAGGTGCGTCTGTGAGTGTTTCCATCCCTGCTGCCTTCTGCCGGGACTGAGCGAGAAAAACAGAAATATGTGTGAAAGCTGAAATGATGTAAGACTCTGAAGCTCAGTCACTCATCATAGTCAGTCGTCTGGGAGCAGGAGCTTAGCAGGTACCCGCTCTTTTTCCAAGCTCAGTAAAACAGAGACGAAAACAGATTTTTGCGGTTAGTTGGACAAAATTGATCATTCTACAAGGAACCGAGCCTCAAGTAAAAAAGGAGACAAAATCCAGAACAGTAAGGCTAAAAGAAAAAGATAAAATCACACCTCCTCCTATAATCCATATGCACCATAGCAGAGCAGGCTGTAATTTGCAGAAACAGAGAGAGGAGGCGCAGAACAGCATTCGTGCTCAGGAAAGGCGGGACAAAGCAAAGGCTTTGTGTGACCACACAACGGTCAGAATTACCTTCCCACAGTGGAGAAAAGGAATCTAGAAATTAACAGATTCCTGCTACAGAACAGACGAAATTATGTAAAGGATAAACGAAATCCTGCTCACTTTTCTACGAGGCTATCCTATCTCTGATACTAAAATTCAACAGAACGATAAGAAAACAAAGTTATAAACTAATATTCCTCAGGCACGTGGATAAAGTCCCATATACTATTTATTGCAGGGGCCCCGTCTAGAGCAGTTTTTCTCAACAAAGCCCTCGCAGATCTGTATAGATATTTAATTGCAGCGCTATCCATCCTGCTGTTATTTTTGTTATTGCTTGCTTGAACATGTCCCAAATTAAGCTTTTTATTTTGACATTACTGTAGATTCCCATGCAACTGTAAGGGCCATACAGAGATTCTATGCACCTTTCATCCTATCTCTTGCTAAAGCAGAGTACAATGCCCCAACCTCGGCATTAACACTGACACAGGGTCATTTGGATACTCAGGTTGAGAAAGGACCCCGGAACTCTACTGAAGACTCATTTCTAAGTCCATCCACTCTTGCATTCTATCAACCCTGGACAAATTTCTCTTTGCTTAGTTAGCATTTGGACATACTATTTAAATATGTTTCATAATATATCAGTTTCTTGTTCTGACAAAAAAAATGTTCAAAAAAAAGCATTGAACTCAGCAGCCAAGTCATGTGTGGATAGCATCTTGGTGACAATCTTACCTCAGTCTGACAGGTGATAACATTTCAGCCCCTGGGGGACAGATCTAGGCTCGGCAGTACACTGAATATGCCTTCACCCTCTAGCTGCAGCTTGAACCAAGAAAGACAGAATGTATCTGTCTGAGTGTGTGACGCGCAAGCAAAGTCTTCATCTCATCCCTCATTTAAAACCCCACGTTGTACCCTTCCCCTTGGGGACTTCCCTCTAGAGAGCTTTTGGATCTGAACAAGAAAAACCTGTGTTCTCTCATTTCTACCCAGTTCCTCTCCCAGGATGCTGAAAAGATTGAATAGCATATATGAATTGAATAATAGCATTAATTAATTGAATAGCGTATATTGTCACATTGATCGTACAATCCCATCTTTAAAACTTTTTTCTTTCAATGCTAATGATCAAAGCCATGTTGCGGTCTGCTGGCTCTTTGCTGGGAGTAGAGGGATTTCTCTTTTAGGCAGATATTAGTATCTGGGTTGTCACCTTGGTGAGGCTTTTTGGGAAGCCACACATGTAGCCAGTGGTGCCCTGATGCCCACCGTCTTGTCTGAACTGTGCCACAGGAAGTCATCAGCTGCACAGCCTTCCAAACCTCCTTCTCTGTGGGGCAAATCCTCGGTGATAAGCAGAGCAAACACGTCTACCTCATCCTTCTCAAGAACTGGCTCTTTTTTGCATGTGGCAAGCTTGTCCAGCGCTACAGCAGAACTTCAGATGGTCTCTTGCATAGTCTATGCCACGTAAGTTCTGTGACATCCCAGTCAGTCACCTGGGAGGAGGAGTTTAGCTGGTACCTGCTCTTATTTCCAAGCTCAGCCCTAAATGCATTTATTTTCAGAGCTGGTTCCACAACCTCCTAGGTGACCATGTAATTAACAATGCTCTTGCTACAGGCAGTGCACCTTTGAGTGAACTAGGATGCATTTTGGGCCCATTCCCACCTTGATGACAGAATCCACTTATTTACTGCTGGGAGACACGATGGTGTCCTCCGGGATGTGACAATAGGCTTATTTTATCAAGGTGGTCACTATGTCCTGTTAGAAGATGAATAGTTGGCAGCTTCATATTACTTGAGAACTTTTGAAGGGAAATACCCTGGGGCAGGCTGCAGGAAATGGGGAGGGTTGGTATTGGTGTTTCTTACGGCATTTCCCACCTGCCATTCTGTTTTGAGGTTGATTTGGAGACTCATCCTGTTCCCGGGTCTGTTGTCCCCCAGTCAGGCATGTGTGTACAATGCCTGTGTGTAGCAAGCAGGTCTGAGTTATCAAACATTTCTGTACAGACTCTTATTACACGTTTGGTGTCCAGAATGACTACAGTTTTACCATGGGAAGTTGATACACACGGAATACACCTTGATTCTTTCTCCCTCTTTTGCTTTTCATCCACTACTGTTTCGCTTCCTCCCTGCTCCTTCTCACCATCGGTCCCCTTCTCATTTGCAAAAGCTCAATTTCCACCCAGCTCCCTCCATCCTGTTCTCCCATCCATTGGCAAAAGATCTCTCTACTTTCTCTCTCTCTCTCTCTCTCTCTCTCTCTCTCTCTCTCTCTGTCTCTCTCATGTCAGAGAAACTGTGAGCTATTTAAGGTTTCAGAACCCCTGCCCCCAGGGACATGCCTGGAACTCCGTGACCTCGCAACCCAAGTGGTTGCAACTGCACTGCAAACAGCATCCTGAAACGGAAATGCCAAGAAGCACCTCCGAGCTCTTGAGAGAACCAGGAGAGAGGAGCGAGCTACCTGAGTGAACAAGGGCGAAAGGGCGGCTCTGCAGCTGCCTGGAGCGGGGGCTCCCTCCCTCTGAGGCTGCTGAGGCAGGCAGAACCCTTAGACTCCACCCAGCAAGAATTGGTGCACCTTCTTCAAGGGACCAGTGCAATAAAACAGCAGATGTGCAGAGAGGGAAGAGGCAGCGCAGTGGCCCCTCTGTCTGCGAGGGATGGGGCGCCCATTCCGTAACCCCTGGCACAAGCCTGAGACCCCAGACAGTGCACAGCCACACAGATGGGATGCTTTCCCGCCCACACGTCCACACCTATGAGAAAGTTCAATTCATAAATCAGGCCCAGGGAAAGCATAACCACTGGGAGAAAAATCATTTACAATGCATGCCTTGTTTGTTTTTGGGATTTCCCATTCAATATTTTCAGACCACAGTTGGCCACGGGTAACTGAAACCACAAAAAAACCAAGACCGAGGCGGAAAGGGGAAGGCGGAGGGAGGAAGTCGCTCTGTCGTGGTGCCAGCCACGTCCTGTCAATGAACAGCTATTCATGCGGATTTCCCAGAAGAAAAGGAGCAGAAATTCCAGGGTCCTGACTAGGAAGGCACCACCTATACACAAGATTGAAAGAAAGACAGATAATATTTTAATGCAAAATAAGTGTGCTATGAACACAATATCACAGTTCTAAATAAAGGCAGGATCAGGATTCCTGATTTCACCTTCTGCCAAAGATGGCCTGGGCTCAGCAGTACAGATCCCGAGAACCCACCATTTTCTCTCTGCAGTGACTTCTTCCTTCTCTGTCCTGGGCTCTCTGTAATGCTCCACCCAACGACTGTTAACTTTGTGCTTAATCCCAGCGCATGGGTCCACAGGTTTCCTTGTTTGTTTTTATTATTATTATTATTATTATTATTATTGGTGTTTTGAGATAGGATCTCCTTTGTAGTTCAGACTGGCCTTGAACTCACTATGTAGCTCAGGTTGTGCTCAAGCCCACAGCGATCCTCCTGCCTCAGTCTCCAGAGTCCAGGAATTACAGGCGTGCTCCACTGTGCCTGGCTCTCATTTGTAATTAAAAATGCACTTTCCTTCTCCTCCACTAAGTCAAACTCTACCTACGCTTACTAGGACTTGAGATCCCAGTTCCAGATAACTATGTGTCCCTAGGTTTCTTAAGCTGGGTACCAAAAACCCCTTCTTCCTGTAAGCAACTAAGAACTGAAGCTCTCCCAAAAGAAAGGGTAAGGAAAAAACATGCTTTTGATGACTACAGTCCCTGGGATCCTCTTCTCCAGGAAATTCAAGTTTAGTCAAAGATAAAAAGCGTTTGCTCTGTTTCCTGGGATTTCCCTCCCTCATCCCACACCCTACACCATAGTCAGACATGTTTGGCCAACACCATGTACTCAAATTGAAATTTAAAATTCACCTCAATGTGTGAGAACCCAGCAATGAAGAAATGTACTTACCTTAGCTTAACCCAGAATTTTCTAATTTTATTACAACACAGAACTTTTTACATCCATCAAATTTCATTTCAAAAATATTTAACACAATCACTCTTCATGGAAGGAAGAAAATAATCCAATAACTTCTTTTAAGTTTCTCCATGCTACTTTTTTTCAGTACTAAGAGATGAATCCAGGCCCCTCTCACTACATCCCAGCCTGTTTCTTAATTTTTTATTTTGAGAGAGGATCTCGCTACATTGCCCAGGCTGGGCTCTAGGATCCTCATGCCTCATCCTCCCTGAGTGCTGGGATTATGCTACTTTATTTTTCATGGCTTTGCATTTTATGTCTATTATGTCTATAGTCTATATTTTTATGAGGTGGAGGAGGAACATTAAGGATATTTCCTTTCGTTACCTCTAGTTTGGCAATCAGCAAGAGGGTGTCAGGGAAGCCACCCCCTGTATGTGAAATACGTCAGGAACCGCAGGTGGGCCAACTAATCAGTGACAAGAATATCCTGAGGAAGTAATGACCTTTGTGAGTGAGATTCACAGAACCAAAAAGCATTTCATGACTAAGTGATTAGGATCAGAAGTTCAAGATGTGACTGCAAAATATAGTGAACGTTTAACTCCTTTTAAAATGTATTTACTACAGTAAACGATGCATTGCCATTAATCCCCCTTCAAGATCCTCCCCTGCACTTCTGACACATTGATCTCATCAGTCTGAACGCTTTCTGGAGCAGCTCCGGGAGTCCTCTTTTGTAAGTCTCTTTACTTGTGCTGTCATGCTGCTTCGATTTACTGAATGGATTCAAAACATCTTTCCACGGGCATTCTGAGCTTGGGGAGGAGCTAGAAGTTGCACAGTGCCAGATCTGGTGGATAAGATGAACGAAGACACATCCTAAGGCTTTTATGCGCCTGCATTTCTGTTAGATGGTACCTGTAAAGACACTCAAGAAAGAAGACTTCCAGAGCTGCTTCAGAACATGGCAAGGAGAATGGGACAAGTGTGTTGGGAGTGAGTGAGAAGATTTTGAGGGGATTAATGTCTTTTACCTTGTAATCATTTTTTAAATTTAAACATTCACCATATGTTTCAATCATACAACACCTGGCCCATCCCCTAAGGAAAGGCTAGAGGAAGTGCCCAACAGCTGGGAAACCCATCAACCATTTGTATCAGTACCTCCTAAATGGGTTTCATGCCAAAGACTTTGTTCAGGAGGCCTCCACCTTCTCACTGACCCAGCTGTCCAAATAAGTTCACTTTCCCTGCCTCAGTACCTGTCTTTGACCTAACTGGCCCATCTTGAGTAGGTAGGCAGACTTGGGGCTGGTACCAAGATCACAGATGTGGTTTTTTTTTTCTAACAGCAGTAAAATACATAGCATTTTTTTCTTGGTAACTGGCTTTGGAAGATGTGGTTCAGAAGGCCGGGGTGCCCACGGCAGATGGGGCAAAGCTTCACTGCATTCCTCAGCACTAAGTCTGGCTGAAGTGTTGACCATGGGCACCATTTCTCAAACGCCCTGCCTTTGCCAATTCATCACCTAGATAGAACCTGCTCTGCTCTTTTCCAGAAGCCCATGTCATTCCCCTTGTGGGCTTGTCACCAGGGCACTCTGCTCAGTTTAAAAGAAGATTCAGGGTCAGGCATGGTGGTACACATTTGTAATCCCAGCATTTGGGAGGCTAAGGCAGGAGTTTGAGGCCAGCATGGGCTACATAGTGAGTTCAAGACCAGCCTTACATACTGAGAAGCTGTCTCAAAAAACAAACAAACAAACAAAACAACAAACAAACAAACAAACAAAACAAGAAGGAAGATTCAGGTTCTTGGCTAATTTCATTAAAGAAGAAAACTAAACTGGGAGTGCTGACAGCTCCGGTAATCCTAGCACTCTAGTAGCCTGAGGCAGAAGGATTGCGAGTTCAAGCCTAGCCTGGGAAATTTAGTGATTTATGTCTCAACCTAAGGTATAAAATTTAAAAATAAAACTGGGCTTGGAATGTAGCTTACTCGGTGTGAAGGACTTGGGTTCAATACCCAGCACTCCCACCCCTCGATGCAAACCAACAAATTCCCGAAGCTCCAAACCCAATGGCACAGCTCCCTCTCCTGCCAGGTGTCCCACCCCTGTCTGAGTAACCCCTGTCTCCCAGGCCCCATCCTCCCACCAGGGAAAATTGTGCTTGCACAGAGACATTGCTCACACTAGTGACGCCTGTACCTGCACTTCACCCTTGGTAACTAAGCTGATAAAACGGGAGTCTTGCCGAAAAATCAGGCCATGCAGCATACAGCGGGAACTCAGCAGCCCAGGGCAGGCCCTGAAAGAGCACAGAGTGCTCCAGGCTGGGAGAAGGGGCCAAGGAGGGCACTGATGCCTGTTAGTCACCCAGCATCACTTCCCCCTTACCTGTGTAAAGACATGGGGGATGATACGTAGCCCATCTTTTTTGTGTTCTTTTCTGGTACTGTGGATTGAACCCAGAGCCTTCACAACGAGCTCCATCCCCAGCACCAGATTTTATTTTTTCGTTTGAGACAGGGCTCACTAAGTCGCCCAGGCTAAGCTCGAACTGGTGATCCTCTTGCCTCAGCTTCCTGAGTGCTGGGATTACTGACCTGCACAAGCATATCTGTTTCAGAATAGATATTTTTGTGTGGACATTATCAGCTATGTTCTTAAATCATTAGCAATGCATTTTACCTAAGCATTTTATTAGCATTATTAAGATTAGCATTTTTAAGATCTGGACATCTGTTGCCGAATCGACTTCCAGAAAGACTGCACCAGGTTATGCGCCCACCGTGGGGCACATGTCCCATGTCACTGCAGCTCCGTCAACCCTGGAGGTTTCTTTTTCCTTCTTTCTTTTTTTGTCAGCTTTCTAGGACAGGATCGTTTCTCACTGTTTTATTGTGACTATCCTTTGATTCCTAGTAAATTTGGGCATATTTTCATAAGATTAATGACCACTATATTTCTTCCATTTGCAATTTATTCATTCACATTTTATTCTCCTTCTAGTTGGAGCTGTATTATTGATTTTCATGCATTTATTCTGTAATAAGGATTTAATCCCTTTAGCATTTATATTAGAAGTACTTCAGTAGTCCCTCATTTGCTTTTAATATTATTTACAATGTTTATTTTTTTTTAATTTTATTTTAAAGACAAAAGAATGGAGACATATGAACCAGAAAAGCCATAAACAATACAGAAAATACAAAGTTATACAGTATATAGTAGGGAATTAGAACTGGATGTTGTATTACATAGTTATCTTCACATTAGTTAACACAAAAACATTAAAGGAAATACCAAATTATAGATAAGATAGTAGGGAATTTGTACTGGATGCTGTATAATATAAAGTTATCTTCACGTCTGCTAATACAAAAACGACTGAGGAAATACAGAATTATAGAGAACATAGAAG